>JAEIFU010000858.1:0-93190 GCA_018904235.1 Lordiphosa stackelbergi
TTACGTATTGCTTGTAGATGGATTATGAATTCGGCATTATAGCCACGGTCACACCGGGAGGGCTGGAAAGGCTCTAAAAGGGAGCTGGCAGAGCCTTGTCAATCGGGGCAAAAATTTGTTTAATTATTGGTGCCAATTTTAAAAAGTGAGCATGCATTTTTACAGAGGAGAAGGGATATTTTTATGACGACTTGTTACTATGATGGGAGATACCAATAGGTCTACAGCTATGTTCACCCAGGCAAATAATTTGGACAAATTCTTGATGAAAAAATTCTGGGCCATAAAGGCCAAATTGTGTAACTTTCCGGCCATATTTGATCAAATTATTTTGCTTATGAAACTATAGCTTTTGTTTTAAATCCTGTAAAATCTTCAATCATCTCTATTTTAATCAAAATTTGGCTAAATTATCTGCCTGTGTGAACTTAGCTTACAAAAATGAACTAGGGTCCAAAATGCGGATCTGTCTTTTTTGTTATGTCTGCATGTGTCTTATGCCACATCCAATAATTTTATTTTGGGTTTAATTTAATTAGTACAGATTTTAACTGTTTTCAGCAGCAGTTGTTTTTTGATTTAAAATATTTTTCAGTGTGACCATATGAGTGCACACATAAAAATACATAATTTGGTTAAGCATGTACATGGTTTTGAAAATACATGGAGGATGAAGTGATGCAACGAAATCCATCTAGATGGCTAACCTTGAACATGAGAGTGGTCAAATACAAGCAAATCCACCTAGATTTGCAAAAACAGCAACATGAGAAAACGGCCCTTAGTCTTGCTGGGCAAAGTATCTATGACGAGACGGCTGCGCACAATTAAATAAGCCGGAAGTTCGGCGCTGGGCACGCTTCGAAAAAAACTCGTGCTACTATAACTGTATTAGTGGCTTCACACACACATAACATGATGCAATAAGTATATATGGTCTGCCGGTGTTATCCCATAGAGTGTGCTAGAAACAAAACCAACATACGTCAAGGACAAAAATCGAGCTAGCGTCGGCCGCTGACAGAGCAAAAGAACCGTAATATTGTTGGCGGCGGTCTCAGTGCGCATTCTTTCGCCCTCACACGTCTTTCTTCATATCGAACAGAGCCGCTTTTCGATCATTTTCGATAAATTTAGAGTTTTTTTAGCTGTTTTAGCTTGTTTAGCTATTTTTTGTTTGCATTTGCCTTTTGTTAAAATAATTTCAAATTCAATACATTTTTTCTGAAAAACAATGGGTTTGTCCGGAAAGTTTTAAAAAAGGACTTGGAGTCGATTAAAAAAATTTTTCTAAAACGAGAGCGTAAGTTAAAGTCGGCTCTAACCGACTTCGATATACCCGTTACTCATGAAAAAACATGTTTAACAGTGTTCCTGCATTCCTTAGTGTGACCATCCGAAAAGTAGGCAATATTTTTTTAGGGTAATAGCGGGGGGGCTTGGTTCACTTTTTTGCTCCTAACTTGAGAACATTTCTTTGGCAAATCGATTCATTTTGCTAATTACTAACTATCTCTAGAAGGTACGAATCGTCTATTTTTAAAACTGTAGGAGATATAATCTTTTTTCCAAATTGCGGGGGCGGGAGGGGGCGTGGCCAAAATTTGAAACAAACTTCATCTGCGTGCAGATAAAAGAAGCATTTGTCCCATACATGTCAAACCTCCATCTCTTACCATCTCTGAGATCTAGGGGTTCATACAGACGGACGGACGGACGGGACAGACGGACAAGTCTATATCGACTCGGCTGTTGATGCTGATCAAGAATATATATACTTTATATGGTCGGAAATAATTCCTTCTGCCTGTTACATACATTTGCACGACTTTAGTTTACCCTTTTTACTCTACGAGTAACGGGTATAAAAATTTATTGAGCCAATCGTTACAACTCTTTAAAAACTTTCAAAGTAGGCTCTTTCTGCGTCGATGCAGCGGTGCCAGCGTGATTTCCAAGCATTGAAGTCGTCACGGAAGGCATTCTCCGGAATAGTCTTGAGAGGCGCTGTGCATGCTGCTTGGATCCCCTCTGTCTTCTCAAAATGCTTGCCTTTCATTGGCCTTTTCAGGCGAGGAAACAAAAAAAAGTTCCGGGGCCACATCTGGACTGTAGGGCGGCTGCGAAAGCGTTGGGATGCCGGCCTTGGTCAAGTAGCTGTTCACAAGAAGGGCGGTCGTCAGTGAGCACTTTTGGGACCATCTTCGCGAAGATGTTGCTAAAGCAACATCTGGGTAAGCCTGCTTGATCATATCAAACGTCTTTGTCGCAGATTTACCGAGTTTCACACAGAATTTAAAAGCGTACCTCTGCATTTTCGGCTTCACCTGCCTGTCCTGACTCTTCACGTGCTCGAAGACAACTGACCAGGCGCTCGTTCGTTAGCTAGGAACGGCCTCTACCGTATCATGGCGCAAAATATTCGAATAACGGTGTGTACAGCGAGGTTTGTTTATATATGTAGGTCCTGTGTCCACATTAAGTTACTTAAGTAAGTAACTCCAAAAATTTTTTTAATGTAACTGCATTCCATGACGTTACAGAAAAACCAAACACGAAGTTTTGACTTTGCTCATAACTAGACTGCGGATTTTATGCAACTTTTTAAATGAAGGCAGATTAAGGTGAAAATCTGGATTTATACTTATTCAATAACTCATTATACCCTTGGAGAGGGTATATTAAAATTGTCCGGATGTTTGTAACGCACAGAAGGAAACATCTCCGACCACATAAAGTATATATATTCTTGATCAGCATGACTAGCTGAGTTGATATAGCAATGTCCGTCTGTCCGTCTGTCCGTCCGTCTGTCCGTCTGTTTCTATGCTATCTCCTCCGTCAGTTTTAAAGCTATCTCAACCAAACTTTGCACGAAGTCTTTTGGTACAAATACGCTGCACATTTGTCGGAACCGGCCGGATCGGATGACTATAGCATATAGCTGTCATAGGAACGATCGGTTGAAAAAGTAGTTTTAGTGAGAAAAACTTTTTTGTTTTCAATGCTATCGCTCCCAACCCCCGTATTTATAAGTTTTCTATGATTTCACATAATTTCACTGAGAATTATCAAAATCGGACAACTATATAGTATAGCTGCCATACAAAAGATAGGTCTGAAAAAAAGTCTTAGTGAGAAAAACTTTTTTGTTTTCAATGCTATCGCTCCCACTTTGGACAGATCTATATTATATACTACCACACAATTTTGTCAAGTTTGATTTAAATCGGATGACTATATCAGCATATCAAACTGGCAGCATATATCATGCTCCAAGGGTATATAAACTTCGGTACAGCCGAAGTTAGCTTCCCTCTATTTTTTTCCATTGAAAGCATTTCCGCTAGATGGTCAACCTGGACCGAAAAATAAAATTTAATGTCATTTTTATATTTAATTAGCAAATAACCCGACGCGCTTCGCTGCGCCTTCAACAGTATGCTCTTTGCAGATGGGTTTTCCCCAACCCCATCCCTCCCATTCACTCTACATCCAGTTCCACCCAGTTCCCACTCACTTCCCACCCACTTTCCGCCACCATCCGCATACCACCCACATCCCACCCACATTCCTCCCGCATCCCAACCTTTTCCCGCCACCCACTTCCAAAACAACAAACCACCCACATAAAACCCCATTCACTTCCCAGTGGGCATCCCGGCGTTATTTCAGGTATATTTAAATCTCAAATAAATTTTCATTTTGACCGTACAAACCGAGTTTCAAGCCAATCGGATGAAAAATTGTTTATTTCATGCAGAAATTTCCGGCCATTTTCCTTGTGGGCGAATTTTCCTAAATCGGAAAATCACAAACGGCAAACGGATTTAGTTAGGATTAGATTTTGTTTTTTTAGTTGGATTTAGTTGGATGTTAGTTTGTTATTGCCAGGTTCAGTTTGGATTTGATTCGTTATTTAGGTTTAGTTGGATGTAGTTGTTTTAGGTTTAGTTGGTTTAGTTAGGTTCAGTTGGATGTCGTTGGAATTAGTTGGATTTAATTAGGTTCAGTTGGATGTAGTTGGATTAAGTTAGGTTCGGCAAACTGCAAACGGCGAACGGCAAACTGCAAGCGGCAAACTGCAAACGGCAAACGACAAACGGCAAACTGCAAACAGCAAACGGCAATCTGCAAACCACAACAGAAGTTCCAACCCGCAAGCAAACACCAACAAACCGCAAGCAACATTCACTACCGGCAACAAAGCTGAACCAGCAACACTCTGCAACCGGTTGCAGCAAACGTCAAACGGCAAACGGCAAACGGCAAACTGCAAACTGCAAACGGCAAACAGCAAACGGCAAACTGCAAACGGCAATCTGCAAACCACAACAAATGTTGCAACCGCAGCAACGTCTGCAACCGCAGCAACGTCTGCAACCGCAGCAACGCTGCAACGGCAGCAACATTCGCTACCGCAGCTGCAGCTGAACCACAACACTTGCAACCGGTTGCAGCAAACGGCAATCTGCAAACGTCAAACGGCAAACGGCAAACTGCAAACGGCAAACGGCAAACGGCAAACTGAAAACTGCAAACTTAGGTTCAGTTGGATGTAGTTGGATTTACTTAGGTTCAGTTGGATGTAGTTGGATTTAGTTAGCGTGTAAGGCAAGGCCACTAAGACATTACTTGTATTGAATCTGCTAAAGGCACAATCCAATATTTGCTTGCTTGTAATTCTCAAGTTCTAATTTAACGCAATCGCTATTTATATACAGGCAACAGAAATTGGCGCACGATTCGTGTAGATTTTCAACACGCAGGGTTTAGATTTTGTAAATCTAAACATACATTTAGAAATCCCACACGTCACCTGTGACAACCAGCTTGCTAAACGAAAAATATAACAATCTGATTTACTAAGATTTTTTTGAACTCCAGATTCGGACTCAGCGCGTCATTTTACATAAGGAATGACATCAACTTGAGGAGGATTAGAAAATCTTTAATTATTTGTATACTAGTTAAGTTGTAATTAATTACAAACATCTTTAGTTATCTGACTGACACAAAAATTTCTGCACGAGAATGATTAGTTAATAGCCATACCAGGTCTGTGCTAGAAATGGATGCCAACCCATTGAAGAAACAGGTTTTTATCATTAAGCAAACAAAACATACAGGTACCTGTATATAATCAATTTTTGGTCCGTTAATATCAAAAAGAAACCAAATAAATGTCAGAGAATAAAGGATACACTTCAAGAAATATGGTTAAATAACTCCGGAGGACTAAATTCTTAGAGTGAAAGATATTTTTCATTTACAGCAATGCGCTTTATCCAACGGTGCGTTTTTAATAATACGATTTCTCAAGATCGCTTCACATATAACCTCGTTACTTAAGTGAAAATTCTTTCCTTAAAATAAAATAGAAGAAGAAATCAAGAAGTGCACTCACACGCCATCACACAACAACGCATACGGGCAGCAGCGACACAAACGCTCATAAAGGCATATAAGCACACCCAGAAACAACAACGAACGATTTAAAGAGTTTTCAATTAACTCATAAACAACGGTCTCAACTGGACCAAGTCCAGTCCAATCAAACTTGTCAAAAACATTCCGGTGGCTGGCGGAGCTATACTCGCACACATGTCCAGTCAACTTGACATCAGCTGCAAACGCTCAGCAAACATGTCCAACCAACTCGGCCACATTCTGCTAAAATCTTTACGTCTATACATCAACTAAATGTTCGAGCTTACAAAATAAAAAAAGTAGCTCAAAAGTAGCGCTGCGAAACAACCTGGCAAACCTGCAGTCAAGCAACCACAACATCCTCCGTACACCTGGAGCAACACACAGCATATCATGGATATACAAGCCAGCATTCAGCACACATCACTAACAACTATCGATGCTCGATACTGCCGTCTTTTTATGTATCTTCCATCTCTAACTTACACACACACTGACTTATCTCTCCGACACTGTGATAGTCAAAAAAAAAGACAAGACCAAACTCGACGGTTTCCCCCTATTTCGGGTCCTACGAATCGAACTGCATCATTACTTTTTTGAGTTACAATCATGGTTTCATACAAAATTTTTTGTTGAAGTTTTTCATCAAAGTGGCCCATTGTAAGAGAAAGGCACATTTTTCTTCGCTCTCTAACTTTTTTAATGTTGACTTTTTTGGTAAACTTTCTTTGGCAAAGCTTCTCAGAATAAGTCCGTCTTTAAGTTCTTAGATGACTGTAAACCCCAAAATCAATGTTTTGGGTGTCCTTATAGCCAATATGTCGAAAAAACTGAAATTTAACCCATTTTTTTAAATGTTTTTTCCCTCACGTTTCGTCAATATTTTAATTTACCCTTTGATACTTATACATTAAGTGACATCTTGTAATAGTAAGAAACTTAAGCAAAGACAACGTTCTGAGCAAACTAACCATTAGAAAGAAAAAAACTTAACAAAATTTGTATTTTTTAAAAAAGCTACACTAACTATGTGTATTGTGTGCTGTTTTATTTTTTTTTTTGTATCTTATAAGTGTTATTAATAAGTATCATAAATTTGTACACAATATTTAAATTAAATTTAATAAGACTCATCTATCAATGTCCAACACAAATCAGCAAGGAACGAGTCAAGCTTTTTGCCGCTGTACCAATGCTCAAGGGGAGCGGCTACTTGGTGAAATCTTTCTCCATGCTCATCGGATTCAGTCAGAACTTGCTGCTCAAAATGGTCCTTGTGATGGTGAAGGAAATTAATTTTTAAGGACATATTCACACCTATTTCTTTAAAAGCGTCTAACATGTCATCCACATATTTTTTCCAATCTTCAGACCGGTGCACTCCTAAGCAATGGTTTATAACGGTCATAACGGAGTTCCAGGCAATTTTTCACTTGGCCTCAAAAGTTATCCGAATTTTGCGTTCTTCATAAGTTTTCTTATATCGGGGACATTGAGAACACCTGAAAATAATGTTTTGTTTATTTAGTTCTATTTGTGTGCTGAAAAAAGACTTAAAATACCTTCTATTATTTTCGCAACACTTAGTCTTGGAAATATTTCTGTCAAACATTTAAAAGCTTCGCCATCTCGATTTATTGCTTTTATGAAATTTTTGACAATTGCCAATTTTATGTGCAGTGGTGGTAGCAAAATGTTATTAGCTGGTATCAGCGGAATATGGATAACATTTGCCTTATTTAAATGAAATTCTGTGCGAAGCTTCCAATCACGCATTCTATATTGGTTTCCGCGGTACCTTGTGTCCCAATGACAAATAAAGCACATATTTTTTATGTATCCTGTCTGCAAACCAGTAAGCAAGGCGATAACTTTTAAGTCCGCACATATCTTCCATTGATGCTGCTGATACTGAACTCTGTCCAAAATAAATTTTATTGCTTCGTATGTTTCCTTTGTGTTGGAGCTTATGGCGATTGGAACCGGATTTTTGTGTTGTCCACATACAGCAATACTGCTTTCAAACTATTTTTCGACGATTCAATAAACAAGCGCCATTGCTCTGGTTTGTACTCACAGTTCATGTATTGCATAAGACCAGAAATATTTTTACAATTCGAAAAAGTATTGTCGCCATTAACCTCAAAGAAATTTAAAAGCTCCTCCTGTCTTTTGCGGTATCCATACACCTTAACATCTTTAGACAATATATTTACCGATATTTAAGATGATGTGCTAGGCAAATCGCTTGTCTTTGCGATAATTTCAGCTGTCGTACCATCGTATTCAAACGGGCTTGGGAAATCTCCAAGTGACGACATGGGCTTTCAACTTCGGTTGGGTTATACATTGAGTGTAGATCTGTAGGTTCGGTGGCAAATGTTGGCGAAATATATCTCTCAGTTGGACTTGGACATCTTGGTATCGGAACATTTTCTGAATGAGATACTGGTAGCTGTGCATATTGAACACATTTGTAAACTTTTTTAAAAAATACAAATTTTGTTAAGTTTTTTTTTCTAATGGTTAGTTTGCTCAGAACGTTGTCTTTGCTTAAGTTTCTTACTATTACAAGATGTCACTTAATGTATAAGTATCAAAGGGTAAATTAAAATATTGACGAAACGTGAGGGAAAAAACATTTAAAAAAATGGGTTAAATTTCAGTTTTTTCGACATATTGGCTATAAGGACACCCAAAACATTGATTTTGGGGTTTACAGTCATCTAAGAACTTAAAGACGGACTTATTCTGAGAAGCTTTGCCAAAGAAAGTTTACCAAAAAAGTCAACATTAAAAAAGTTAGAGAGCGAAGAAAAATGTGCCTTTCTCTTACAATGGGCCACTTTGATGAAAAACTTCAACAAAAAATTTTGTATGAAACCATGATTGTAACTCAAAAAAGTAATGATGCAGTTCGATTCGTAGGACCCGAAATAGGGGGAAACCGTCGAGTTTGGTCTTGTCTTTTTTTTTTTTTTGAAAAAAGCTATCACAATTTTTAATATGATATTTTGGGTTCTTGTTTAATTTTTCTTATATTTTCTAAATACAAAAATCGCATGATTTATTGTATCAAATTTTCGTTATTTAATTGAAAAAAAAATTGATTCAATTTTAGCGCCGCTTGCGAAAATTTGAGACAAAAAAATTGCGAGATTTTTATATTATAAACTCCCCACCACGCGCGTTTTAAAAAATTTGTCTGCGGCGCTCTTTTTTTTTCCAATTTAACTTCCAAAGCAGGGACTAAACCCGAAATTAATTTCAGTTTGGGTCAAGGCAGTTATATTGGCCTATATCTTTTTAGTTGTGCAGCAATCAGACAAGCATCCCATTCCCGTTGTCCATAAAATATAACTATAACCGTAATCGAAATCCGACAAGTTAGACACCTCAATCGATTCGTTGACAAAATTTGTTGAAAAATTTCATGTATACAGTCTGGTTTACGGAAACCGCTGGTGAAATTTTGATTTTAATAAATTTTCGAAATATTGCTCTTTTTGTTAATTCTTGTTGGTCCACCTCAGAAACACTGAAACAAAGATTCAACCTATTTGCTCTACCTCTGTGTCTGCCCCGCGTTTTGAAAATTTTTAGACGGTCAAAGGCATTTGTGCTCAACCTAAAATTTCAGAATTTCGTTTAGATTGATGATAAAAATCATCACGCAGTTAGTTATATATATTTTGAAATTCATGTTGAACCAAAAATTGTTTGCAAATTATGCAGGAAATGAAGTGCAGTTGAATTCTATAGGTAACTCCAAAATTGTAATACTATACAAAAAAATAATGAATGTAGAGCCTTTGTTTTCGCCTTTGAAATGTACAGAAATTTTTAGCGATATTATCATCCAAGGCCCATATCTCCTTCCTTCTCCTTCCCAAAAATGAAAGAGACAATATTTTTCAGATAGAAGCTTTCACTTTTCACTCGCACCTATTTGCCAGCATACAATAAAAACAGCTTGTGCGGACGGGACCGCCTCATACTAATCGCATCATGCATTTATATTTATTTCCAGTGCTAAAGTTTATACTTATTTTAACGCACTAGTCACAACGATAATTTACTATAAATTAAACATAATTATTATGGTTTATAACTAACAATATTACTTACATACTACATACACAAATTATAACTAATAAAAACATTATATATTGGATTATTATTGTAATTTTATCCCTAAACTATTTATATTTTTGAAAATTCTTTTAATCTAATATTAAAATTGAGTTTCGTTTCGTATAGTTTGATGTCATTAGGTAAACTATTCAGTTTTGATAGCAGACTTCAAAAATTCGTTCAGGCAGACAGCTTGGTTCTTGACAGTTGTTGAATGTTCTGGCTGAGGCAGCAAATTTTAGTTTGTTATAAAGATAGTCCGGCTCTTTAAAGTGATAATTTTATGTAAAAACAATAAAGTTATATAATCTATCCACTTTTAAGGTTTAGATCAAATATTGTACACGCCAATTGCGTAATTGAGTCAAACCTCTACGGTTAAATACAAACCGAACAATCGAGTTAAAGGCAACATTAAGTTTTTCTATCAGTTACACTGCAGTGGCCAAAAATTTCACACCGTAGAAGAGAGAAGGAATTAGCTACGTTAGAGCTACGAGTAATCTTATGTGAACAGGTGACTCACTATATATAGCCCAAAGGTTTGTCTGTTGCCTTAGATATGGGGACCCCCCAATACATTATTGAACATTTATATGCCAAATGCAAACTTTTTTTTTGCGCTTTCACCCACTTCGCAGACAAATTTTGCAAATTTTCTTTCTTAGTGCGCACCAGCATAACTCAGTCAGTCGGGCCTACAGATTTATAAGTAGGGATAAGCATATTAGTCGACCTTGACAAACTTTTTTATTGTTGATTATTTTTATAAATTGTCCGAACTTCTAAGAGCGATCTGAACTTCTTCACAAAGTAGCAAAGCAATTAAAATGTTTCATTAGGTTCGCTGAACTTCCCACACATAGATAAACTATTTTTTTAGCAAGTCATTGAGAGGCAGTAACTCAAAGAAATAAAATAAATTAGAATTTGAAATGGTTTTGATAACTTGGCGTGAACGAATTTACGAGCTGATACGCCAAGGGGAATGTTTTACAATTTGATAAGCATCGAGAGTGGAGTCTCATGAATTAGCTTAGGTAATGGACTCTAAGCTTGTTGCAATGCTTGCACTCTGTTATCAGCTGCATTTCTCTCGATCTAATTTCTGAAACGGCCCTCAGCTTATCGCTTGTCAAGCTTAATTAAAATACTAAATATTTAATAAAAACTGTGGCCATAAAGTTCGTTGATTCCTAGGCAAAACACACAGCAATGGGAGCGGATTTTAAGTTGTTTTTTCGTTTCTTTGTTTATAATTGAGTAGTAAAAGTAAACAATTGTTGATACAGTCAAGTGGAATGGAAATGAATGAGTGGGAATACATTTCGATCGAATGAATAAAAGGCAATTTGCTTAAATTCGTTGCAATGATCAGACGGCGACTATCAATTGAGGCGCCGCCATCTGTTTTGGAGTGTGTGGAGAGTCAATTAACTGGCCTTCCCCTGGCCATTGAGCATACCCTTCAGCTCCTCGTCGCCTGCTTCGGCCGCTGCCGTGGGCTGCTGCCTCTTGCCAAAGTTCTCACCATCTTCAATGGTCTCTGGCAAGGGTTTGTTGAGTGTTTCGGGCAACAGAAGCGAGAGTAGACCCGCCGTGAGCGATAGGGCCCCACAAATAACCAGAGGCAAGGGCTGCCAGATCTCTCCCAGAAGTTTCAGATAGGGCGCCAAAATGCCGCCCACGCGAGCCACCATGGATGAGGAGCCCAGCGCCACATTGCGCACCACAGTGGGAAACTGTTCGGCAGAGAATATGTAGATGGTACCGTAGGAGGAAGTGATGGCCAGCTTGCCAATCATGGCGCAGGTAATGAGCAGCCAATTCATGTCGCTGGGTACGAAAACGGTCAGCAGTAGGCTGATCCCAGCTATCAACATGGTACCACACAAAGTGGCGCGTCGGCCCCAGCGGTTCAGAGTGAAGAGCAGCAATGAGTAGCCCGGAATTTCCACGGCTCCAGAGATCACGAAGTTTATTAACTGATTCCCTCCCAGATTGTTGGTGTTCCACGAGAGACCATAATAGACGCCACTGTTGACAAACCAATCGAAGAAGATGAGTAAAGTCTTGCGGCGCAGGTTCGGGTAACGTAGCAGATCCAGCACCGAGGGGGCAGGCTGCGTGGAGGCCAATTCGTCCAGCTTCTTCTTCTCGGCCACCTCTTCTACCAGCTGCTCATAGACTTCGCTAGGGATTTCCACCTGGTTGACCCTGGCTGCCTTGTCGATTATTACAAATGCCTCTTCTTGACGTCCCTTCGACAGTAACCAACGTGCAGACTCCGGCACAATCCAATGGTAGCACAAGAATAGCAGTCCCGGCAGCGTCAAGGCTATCTGCAGCCAACGCCAGTCGTGAATGAAGTAGACTAGTCCCGCTGTCAGCATGAATCCCACTGAGAAGAACATTTGCACGGCCACCCCGGCAAACAGTCGGTACGAGGCGCCCACCATTTCCATGGCCAAAACATAGGCCACCAGAAAGACACCCGAAGTGGTGGCTCCCACAATCATGCGCGATATGGTATAACTGAAGTACTCCGGAGCCACACCAGCCAGTACACCAAAGATCACCTGAATGACCAGCGAGGCAAAGAAGGTGGGTTTTCGCCCCAGCTTGTCCGACATCTGTCCAAAAATAAAGCTACCCAACAGCACTCCCACCATGAATATGGCATCACTGGTGGCACTCAGCAGGCTGCGATTGCAAACCATGTCCCATTCGGTCACCGCACTGTTGAGATACTTGCTCTGGTCGTAGAGATAGCCAGAAGTGCACTGCATAGTTCCATTTTGTGTGAACGGCACACTGCCATTCAGATAATCTTCGCTGTACTGCACATTGTAGTACTCGCAGGTGGAGAGCTGGCCCGTCACACTGTCCGTGGGATAGGCCAGGGACCATTTATCGCGCGGCAGGGATGAAAATTGTGCAGTCTCTGCATCCTCGTGCGGCAGCTGGCAGCGAAATTCGGGGCGAGCTAGTAGAAACACTCCAGCTAGCTTGTGGAAGGCACAAACAATGGCGGGTAGGCAGAGCAGAAAATAGATGCGTCTCTGATAGCGACCAAATTCGCCCAGGTGCTTGATGACGTCGTCGTAGCCCATCGAAAGACAAGTGAAGTGATTGGCCTTTGGGCCGAGAGTCGTACGATTTTCGTTGTGATGCAATTCTCAGCGTATGGACAACTTTTAACTGCGTTGCGTATACGCCGCCTGTGCCCAATTGAACTAGTTTGCTTGTGCAACTGACAGACAGACAGGGTTGGTCTCCGCAATAAAGCCAGCCTCCGAATAACCGATCTTAATTTGTGATCTCGAGTTTCAAGCGCTCGATCAACCGCTCGCCAGCCACCTCAGAACGCTACTAAAGAACCGAAATCAACCACAGCTACTATCTGAGTCCGAATAAATGCTCGGCTCTCCCGCTCATGGCACGGCAACCCCTGTGGCCAATTTGGTGAGTGAGCATTAAACAATCTCTGTTTGTGATCGAACTAAAAATTGGTAGGGTGGAAAGGATGGGAAAGACCATCATACGATGTAAAGCAATTAGCAGGTAAGGAATAGAGTCTCGGGGCCTGCTCTTTCATTATGCTCTCACATCTATGGTTACTCTCTTTTCTATTGGTGCTCTTTGCCAAGGTTCTTATTTTGTTGCTATCTGCCTTGCTGTTAGATACCGGTAAACGAAACGTTTTTAGAAACACGCGACTTATTTATTGTAATCTCTCAACCACAAATAGACGACCCACTTCAGCTTTCTTTACGCTGCGAAAGTTCAAGATCAAAGCCAATGCTATATTAAGCGTCATGTAATAAAATTAGATACGCAAATCTAAGTGATGCCAATTGAAATCAATGTGTGCCAGCAAGTTGCTATGCAAATTGGCAAGAACATGTCAATGGAATGGGGTTGGATAATTAACGAAAAACAGAAGACCATTTAAATGCGTGATAAAAGCTTACAGAAATATATAATTTCTTTCTTTACCTGACCTAACCTAACTCATTGAAAACACATCTCACAACCATAATGTCCCGAGAGGCAAATTTGTTACGATGCCTGAATTGAATCAGAGTTCCCATTGACTTGAATTTATGATTTCAACTATATATGACCTACTACTCATAGATCACAAAATTATTTATTTTAATTGCAGCTTCGTCTAAAAGACACAGCTACACAAATAAAACGCCTTCCGATCAGTAGCGGATCGAGAAAACTTCGAGAAGCGAGACATAATCAAAGGCCGCACATCTCATGAGAGCGATTGAAAAAACGGAGTTTCTGATCTCTATGCATGTTTTTAGTGCCACTAACACTCAGTGACACTCTTAAGACTCTTCAGAACTTCACATCTAGATCGCCAATTTAATTGAATTGTTACTTGAAACAAGAAAAAATTAATCATATTTCGATGAAATCTTTGAAAAAAATCAAGAATGTTGCAAACGAAACGTCACTTTAGTTGAAAATTCCACGTTTATATGGGGTTCAAAAAACACAAAAGCTAACCCCCCATGTTAAATATTTATATGCAAAATACTATACTAAGAAAAAAAATTGGTAAAAATTTAGTATACGACCGTTCTGAACAACAATTTTGGAAAAAATGTCATCGATGGACCGCGAATTATAAAGAACTAGCATATAAACCGCCGCGCTTCGCTGCGCCAAACCAAAACCAATACACACCCACTTCCCACCCACTCTCCACCCGATTCTCACCAACTTTCCACCCAGTTTCAAACTACATCCCACCCACATACAACCAACTTACCACCCACATCCCACCCACTTTCCACTTACATACCACCCACATCCCACCCACATACCTCCTACATCCTACCCACATACCAACCACTTCCCGCCCACTTCCCACCCACATCCCACCCACTTCCTACCTACATACCACACACATCCCAGTGAGCATCCCGGCGGTATTTCCAACACAGGAAAATGAAAACACAAATGAATTCTCATTTTGACATTACAAACCGATTTTCATGCAGAATTTCCGGGAGTTTTCACGCATGGGGGGGAAACTTTCCGACATTAAAAAATCACATTTCAAACTATTTCGTATTCTACCCTTACAAACCAAGTTTCAAGCAAATCGGATGAAAAATAGTATTTTTCATGCAGAATTTTCCGACCTTCAGGTCCAATTTTCCAACATCGGAAAATCATATTTCAAATTATTTCGTGTTCTGTCCTTACAAACCGAATTTCAAGCCAATCGGATAAAAAAGAGATTTTTCATTCAGAATTTTCCGGAAATTTTCCGACCGTTAAGTAAAATGTTCCAACATCAGAAAGTCGCCTTTCAAACTATTTCGTATTCTGTACTTACAAACCGAGTTTTAAGTCAATTGGATGAAAAATCGTTATTTTGCATGTAGAGTTTTCCGGTGATTTTGCACGCCTGGGCGCGGATTTTTCGACTTTGAAAAATCACATTTTTAATTATTTCGTATTCTGTCCTTACAAACCGAGTTTCAAGTCAATCGGATGAAAATTATTTTATTTATGCAGAATTTTCCGGGAATTTTCCGACCGTCAAGTCAAAACTTCAGAAAATCACATTTCAAACTATTTCTTATTCTCTCCTCACAAACCGAGTTTGAAGCCAATCGGATGAAAAATAGTGTTTTTCATGCAGAATTTTCCGGCCATTTTGCTCGTGGGCGGATTTTCCGAAATCGGGAAAACACACATCGAATTATTTCGCGAACTTTGCATACAAACCAAGTTTCAAGTCAATCGGTTGAAAAATAACATTTTTCCCATACAAACTTTACCGACCCTTTTCCGACTTTTCCGGGTGGAAATTTCCAAAACCCCGTCTTAGTACGCACTTTCACCACTAAAAGAAAGAAACGTCCAAATCCAAATTTCAGCTTTCTATCTCTTACCGTTTAGGCTGTTCGGTGATTGCCAATCAGTGAATCAGGACAGTTTTATATTTAAAAAGATAGCTGCCATCCAGAAAATAAGTCTGATAAAAAGTCTTAGTATGAAAAACTTTTTTGTTTTCAATGGTAGCGTCTCTATACTTCCGAGTATATTATCTGTTTCGACACAATTGTGCAAAGTAAGATCAATATCGGATGAATATATCGTATAGCTGCCATATAACAAACTGGCAGGCATATATCATGCTTCAAGGGTAGCTTCCCTCTATTTTTTTATTTTAACTTAAAAAAAAGAATCACTTTAAAAAATCTGAATTTATCTTCCTCTGTGTAGTTTATAAAGTAATCATCCTTGTGAAGTGTAGTACACTTAGTGTACACATGTTTACTCGCAAGTTGGTTTAAGGATTTATTCAATAATTACTATTTTGCCTTTCCAGTTTGAATTTGTGATACATTTGACTTTTTAGGTGTGCTACATTGTACAGAATGTTGTAAGTACTTTGTTTATTTGTCATTTTCAGGGGCAGTTGTACTGCAGAAGAAATTTGAAAAATAAAGTCCGTGTGATAGATCCAAGAAATGTAAATGTCAGGTGGAGAAAAAATAAAGAGCGGGTGTCTAGGGCGTCCCTATACTCTTACAAATATTTCAATAATTTCCTCTACCTACTCGGCTGGTTCGTACTGCTGCTTTCCTAAGTAGCTCCATGGTAAATGAACCGTAAATATAACAAGAACAAGTAAGAGCGTTGCAGTCGAGTGGCCCGACTCCGAAATATCCTGTACAATTGAGAAACACATACAAACACACATTCATACACAAACGCACACACACACACGCAAACATCTTCATGCGCGCATACACTAACTCTGGAATAGGCACAGCGCTCCCCCCTCCCTCTCACAAGCACAATTGTTTCGTGGATAACTTTGGTGTTTTTGCTCGGATCTTTTTGCGGTTTTCAGAATAGATAGATATAAGGCCACGAAGTTGTAACTTCGAAATTGTGACTCAAGCAGTTTTTTGCGATTTATGGGGGAAGGCGAGGGAAATTTTGCAAATCTGAAACAAACTTGATTTGTGTCTTTATCTCTTATAGACTCTGAGATCGACGCGTGCATACAGACAGTCGGACGGACGGACACACGGACATGGCTAAGTCGACTGGGCTGTTGATGCTGATCAAGAATGTATATACTTTACATATCCTTTTTATCCGATTTTCAATGGGTACAAGATATAAAAAGTGCTGCAGTCGAGTGGCCCGACTCCAAAATACCTCCGCATACTTAAGAACTTTTATGTGTGCTCCTCCAACCGAAATTTCACCTGTAATCCTGTGAACTATGTCATCGACAGTGGGCTTAGCAGACAACCCTGTTTTGCTCCAGTGTTATTTATAAAATAGTTGTATACCTTAAGTCCATCCCATAACGCTAGCTCCGCTCCATCATATAAGTTCTGCAGCACTCTTATAATTCTGTATGATATTTGGAGATTGCTCACCACAGGCTTCTTCTGAAGCTTTGTTTACCCATTTCTTCAATCTGGTACGTTTATGAATGAAGCGATTATTGTACTTTATTTTCAAAAGCTAGGTTAAGAGAAAGCATCGTGCACTTCTTCGATATTATGGTCAGTATGGTCAACTTCTGAGGCTTCTATTCGGAATCTTGTGTCTAAAATTTCATACTAAAATTAAATGAATGGATATTAAACCACCAACACGAATTTTTAGAGAGCGAACAGAGGAAAATATCGCTGGCAATCCACTTGAAGGTCCACTTTTTCATTGAAAGTTGTGTTAAGCGACTAAGCTCATTTCAAATTGAATGGATACGTGAAGAAACAAAATTGCCGTTTATGGTGAGAAGAACAAAATGCATTGTTTGGTGTAGATTATAGGCCGGTGGCATAAGGCCCAATGATGCCACCTTTTTTAAAAAATGACGAAGACAGGAACGTTACTGTAAATGAAGAGCGCTACTGCGCTAAGACTACGCACTTTTTTTGCCCAAAATGGAAGAGCAGGATTTGGCTGACATGTGGTTTCAACAAGACGGTGCCACACAGCTCGCGAAATATTTTCCCCATTTAGAGGCGAGTTCGGTGAACAGTTTATTGCACGCTTGGGGCCGTTCAAAAAGCCGCCAAGATGGTGCGATATAATGCCTTTAGGCTATTTTTTGTGGGGCTATGTTAAGGCTCATGCCTATGGCGACAAGCCCGCAACAGTTTATGAAGAATTTGTTCGTAACATACCGGCTGATATGTGGAAGAGAGTATGCCAAAATTTGACCCAGCTTATGAAACGCGGTCAACATTTACATGAAATCGTTTTTAAACATTAATTTCTATAAATTGTTCCATCGACTCAAATACAGATTGCATCATTTTTCTGAATTTTATGTACTTTTTTAATCAAATCCGAAAGCTGCTTAAAAATCACCCTTTACTTCTATGCTTTGCAAACCCTTGGAAGGGTATAAAAAATTCAATTATTTTGTAATGTTTATTTAATCTAAAAGCAGGGCTACAATTTGTTTCTAAAGACTAAGTTTTGTACTATGCTTCTTGACGACAAGCAGACTTTAGTATTCCATTCGGAACATTCATTTCGCTCTTCAATTCTCTGCTAAGTACATTTGCTTTGTAAAAGTAACCACAGAAAAGGGCAGCCTCGCCATCTTAAATTGCGTTGAATTTAAATCGGATAAAACGAGAAAGGCAAAGCTAACTTCGTCTGTACCGAAGTTTTGATACACTTGAAATAGCTTGTCACAACGGTTAGCGACTTCGACCAAACTTCGCAGATCAGCTTAAAAACATTACATATTACCCATGACCGTGTTTGAGAGCAGTACTGTTGAGAACAAAACAGTTTTTCTTACTAAAACCATTTTCCGAACGAACATTTGTGAGCTGGCCAAGAAGTAGTCATCCGATCCGGTCGGTTCCGACATAATTAGCAGCGTGCAGTAAAAAGAAGACTCTGTGCAAAGTTTCAGCTTGAGAGTTCAAAAACAGTGACCCCTAGTTCGCGTAGAAACAGACAGACGGACAGACGGACGGACGAAAGAACGGAAGGACGGACCACCAGCTTAATCGACTCAGCTCATCATGCTGATCAAGAATATATATACTTTGTGTGGGCGGAGATTATTCCTTCTATGCGTTGCAAATTTCTGGCCAAAATTTTATATAATATACTTTTTAATATAAAAATATCAGATTGATACAAAATATCCTGATCTTTATTTTACGATTTGTAACTAAAATGTCTTTGCTAGGAAATCGGATTGACGTAAAACTAATGACCGATCTTTCTTTATATTTTACCAGTACATACCGGTTCGTACTGATATACCAAAATAAAAATCCAGGTACCGATACGAAACCGGATACCAAAATTATGTTAGAGCCAAAACAGAAACTTTTACCGAAACATAAGTTTCGGTACGTACCACAACCGGAACCACAACCGAATTACTATTCGGTTTAATTCCCTTATCACAGTTCGATGTTCTGTAATCGCTGACCATGTATTAAAAATTTATGCATCGTGGGAGGCATGTTAACAGTTGAAACAGCTAATGGAACAGTTGACAAAAGCCTTTGCAACAGTGGACCTTCCTCAACAAAATTTTTTTCATTTCGAGTTTGCAACTTTGATCTCAAATATCTCGCTTATCGCAAAAAGGGAAACGCCCAGTTTTTGTACAAATGTTGGTGTATTCTTATAGTTATTAGGAAAAAAAATTTTTTTTATAAAGAAAATTATTTAAATTTGGGATTTTTTAGCTGACTAAGCGGACGCTGTGCATTTTTTCCCTGAAGACGAATCCCGAAGGGGTTTAAAATATATGTGAAAACCCAAAAACTCGTGTTTGTCTTGAATAAGCACGTAAAAAACATTGACCTCTAGTCAGCTAAAAAATCCCAAATAAAACACATAGGTCGCTATGCATAACAACAAAATTATTTAAAGTTAACAAATTAAAAACAAAAACAAAATTTCAAAAATTTGTATCTTACGCATTTGTATCTTACGCAACTATGAATGAAATCGAAACTTTAAAAGTAAAGTTTTTGCCAAAGCCTGGGTTCCATATGGAATCGACTGCACAACAGTCTCCACGCCGAGCACAAGTGATTTTTGTGTTTAAGTGTAGCATGTGGCACAAGGCACTCTCGTGTTTCTATTTTAATGACAGTCTCGTGTTTAACTCATAAAAGTCGCTGATTAGAAATATTTAAGCATAAAAATATATACAATATGAAACAATGAAAACGCGAAGCTTACTTTGCGTCTGCGGACGTTTCTATACCCTTTAAAGTGCTGGGTCTATTCAATTTATTTGGAAATTACAATTAAAAATGTATGGACATTTTTTTCCAAATTATAAATAAAATAAAGAAAATTTGGAAATTGCACAAGTCAAAGATTGCGCTTTTAAAAAAGTAAATTAATTTTCTACCCTGCTAAAAAACTAATTTTAGAGCAGAGTTTATTTATTATTAAATAACAGATTATATGCTCCACTATGACGAAACTACTATCCACAATTAATACTTATTTGGTCCATTTGAATTTCGGTTTAGGAATTTACCAAATCATTTGATTGTTTGATAAGTGCTTGCATTTTGTATTGAAACTGTTTGCCTTTGAGTAAATGTGAAGTGTCACAAATACCAGAAGACAAAAGCTAAGATCTTTGAAACTGACTGTTCAACTTTAACTAAATATTACCCTTTTCTAGTGTTTAATAAATGGACTTAAGATGTAAATAGGAGCTTTGTAAATGAAAAATATAGAGATGGTGACAACTCTGGCTAGTATCGGTATACACAAACACGCTCGCAGGACAGCCAGCCAGCTGTTTATGAAACCGACTCCGAAACCAAAACGTTCGTTTTCGTTTCGTTTTAACTTTTTGATAACGTTCGGAATTGGTAACAGGCCTGAATATTTCTTCAGACTTATGTTTTGATTTACAACTATATCTTTATAACCACTTATCCGATTGGCGTGAAATTTCGACACAATTTAGAATTGATACTGAGAAAGCCTTTGGTATTAAAAATATTAAAATTGACAAAACTCTAGATGTGCTGTTATTCATTATGGCCACAGAATTTATTTGATGTATGCACATTGAACATTTGACATACATAATGGACAACAATAATTTGATTCAATTATTAGGGGAAAGCAGTCTCTCGAATCTAATCTGTTATTTAAAATGAATCTTCCTTTCTCTTGAGAAACAAACAACTGTAAATGTTTATCTATTTGTCTATTAAAATGCTCGATTAAGATGTCATTTCTGAGAATAAACATTTGTTTCATAAAGGTACATAAAGGCACATAGTATAAACTTTGACCAATGTATATTTATCTAATTAAACTTAACATTATACTTTTTGTGAAATACTTTTGTCTGCATGATTTGTCAAAGTGATATTTATACTTATAACCGTAACCGAAACCCGAAACAGCATTAGGTTAATAACCGTAACGAGTACCGTAACCGAAATTCTACAACCGTAATATAACCGTTAACGGAAAAAAACGATCGGCCAAAACAGTAACCCAAACCGTTATTCTTTTCGGTTTTAATCTCAAGTAATATTAGCTCAAAATGCAATCGATTATACTATCGATCTATCGAGCGTTCTGTAAACGTTCAACAAAGTGCTGGCACCATAAAAATTACGAAATGGATCGTTATCAGCAAATCATGGACAAAAGTTTGACTAAACGAGAAAGGCAAAGCTAACTTCGTCTGTGCCGAAGTTCTGATACACTTGAAAAAAGCTTGTCTCAACGGATAGCGACTTCGACCAAACTTCGCAGATCAGCTTAAAAACATTCAATATTACCCATGACCGTGTTTAAGAGCGGTTATATTGAGAACAAAACAGTTTTTCTCACTAAAACCCATTTTCCGAGCGAACATTTGTATGGCAGCTACAAGAAGTAGTCATCCGATCCGGTCGGTTTCGACATAATGGTAGCGGAAGTAAAAAGAAGACTCCGTGCATAGTTTCAGCTCGATAGCTCCAAAACTGAGGGACTAGTTCGCGTAGAAACAGACAGACGGACAGACGGACGGACAAAGCTTAATCGACTCAGCTCGTCATGCTGATCAAGAATATATATACTTTATGTGGTCGGAGATGATTCCTTCTATGCGTTACAAACTTCTGGGCAAAATTATAATACACTTTTCAAGTGTATAAAAAAAACGTATATTTACCTACAAAATTAGAATTGAGAAAAAACCATACGTTAAATATTATGGTGAACTGAAAATGGTCAAATGGAAGAATGAAATCAGTCAAAATTTACTATTTTTTGAACTTCATTCAGTGGGTTGAATATACACATATCTTTGGATTGTGAATGCCATGCACAAGAGCTTATATGCTGCGCTCCAGCAAAGCCTTTTCTTGTTTTTAGAAAAGATTTATCTATAACTATAACTAGAATTTACTGGGTTCTTTCCAAAATTGAAGAAATCCTTTTATAAGAAAAACTTTCAAACAGAGCATTTCTAAAAATAATAAAATTTCTAAAATTTATGGAATTTTTTTGGATCGCAGTGCTCAAAGTTTGAGCCTCAACACCTGGCATTTTTTTGAGTTTTAATAAATTAATTTCCGTAAACGTAATTTGTTACCTTTGAGTAAGCTCGAGGTATCGTTATGCTTGCACATAACTTCAAAAACGGGAACACAATACACCACAAAGGGAAGGGAGGCAAGTTGATCGTACAGCTGTTTCATTGGTATCTCCAGCAATTCATCAACGACAAAGAAAATTTAACATAGAAGCGCACTTTGAAACGCCTTTCTTTTTTGAGCGATGTTAACTCCATCCTGACAAAGAGAACATTCATTGCGACAACTCAAAATTTTACTCAAAATTTTTTTCGACATAGGAAACCATCGACATAGGAAAAAATTACTCAAATAGTCGAAAAATGACTCAGAGAGCCAAAATGACATCAATCAGCTGACTAATATCTGAGTGGAATGTTGAAAACGCAACAAAGTGCGCTTCTATGTTAGATTTTCTTTGTCAACGACATGGAGCAAAGAATATTAGAGAGAAAGGTTGCTCAGTCGACACCGCTTCTGTCAGAAAATTGTCAGCTGTTCGCTCTCATTTACGCTCTCTAGATACTTTTTGGTCAGCTGTTCGCTCTCTCTGGATACATTTGGGTTATGGTCGTCTCCCTCTAACCACAGTGATTTCCTACTGGCACTTTGAAGTATCTTTTTGAGCACTATAAGCAAGGCATACTTAACATGGTAGGCTCACTCGCTCTCTCAGAACTCCGTATAATTGTGTCAAAGAGAGAGAGCGAGAGAGTAATATATTTCAATACAAAGCCTACTAAGCTACTAAGTAAAACACAAAAAATTCGTCCGCGGAGATGCTTTGCTTACAACAGTTGCTTACTGCATGGAGCAAAGAATATTAAAGAGAAAGGTTGCTCAGTCGACACCGCTTCTGTCAGAAAATTGTCAGCTGTTCGCTCTCATTTACGCTCTCTAGATACTTTTTGGTCAGCTGTTCGCTCTCTCTGGATACATTTGGGTTATGGTCGTCTCCCTCTAACCACAGTGATTTCCTTCTGGCACTTTGAAGTATCTTTTTGGGCACTATCGTTTAGCACCAGCAAAATTGAGAGGCAGCGCAAACGTTCTCTCTAATTCTAATTGCTCCATGCTTACTGACTGAAATTTATCAAGTTGTCAAGGAGAGAGAGAGAGTAAGTGAGCCTACCTTGTTTAGTATACCTTGACTATAAGTATCTTTTTGAGCACTAGCAAAATTGAGAGGCAGCGCAAACGTTCTCTTTAATTCTAATTGCTCCATGTCAACGATCTTTGCCCGTTTGTACTGAAGCCAACAGCCCCTCTCCATGCCTCAGCTGCCATAATCGTTTGGGAATTCCTAATCGACTTTACCAAAAAAAACCGGCACCATGAGAACAGCACTGGCTGTTCCCAATACCCATTGTATGTGTGTGTCCCCTTTGGCCTTACTACGTTTCTGAGAGAGAGTTCTTTCCCACTTCTAACACAGGGTTTGTTATCTATAAATTGGTGATCTATGATAAATTCATCCGAATGTTCATAACATCTGACAAATGTCCAACATTTAGCAGTTAAGAAGAGATTCAAAACTGATAGATTGGTTCCATCAGACACTCAGACTCAGTTCCACTGAATGCTAAGTGGAGGTCATAAGTGTGTTGCAAACTACTGTATAAAAATAAGTATACCCTTTGCAAGGGTATCAAAGACGGAAGCACGTTTCAAAGCCGACAGCCAGACCATCCGGGTTTATGTAAGGTCAACAAATAATTGTGAATGAGTTTTGGTATTGGTGTAGGAAAATTACAAATTTGTATTTTTATTTTGAAATGATTAAGATGGAATTACATAAGCTAGATTGTGCACACATACAGACATGTACAAATAATTAGACAGTGGTGTATCCCCCTAATCCCGGCACAGGCCAAACCACCCTTACACCACTGATCCCTGGCTAAATGCTAACAAAGAGAGGATGTTTTTGGCTTGCATATGAGATTTCTGATTTTTAATACTTTTGTGTTTTGATTTAAACATATAGGAAAATGCGGACCCGGCCCAACTATATTCTACAATTGTCTATACCCCACAGCCGGTCTCTCCTAAGGCTTAGGGCCCTTGCCGTTGCTCGTCCCGCCATTGAGAGTTTCACCTTTCAGCGGCTGAGCCTCCAGCTCTCTTCCCGTCTCCAGGTACAGATCCCCTTTGGTCTTTTTGCCGAATCTTTCGCCATCGGCAATTGTCTCCAGCATCGGCTTGTTGAGCGTCTCAGGCAGCAGCAGGGAGAGCAAACCAGCAGCCAGCGAGAGAGACCCACAGATGACCAACGGCATAGGACTCCAGATGCTGGCCAGATAATTGAGAAAGGGCGCCAACATGCTGCTAATGCGGGCCACCATGGAGGAGGCGCCCAGGCCCACATTTCGCACCACAGTGGGAAACTGTTCGGCGGAGAAAACGTAGATGGTGCCATAGGAGGCGGTGATGGCCAGCTTGCCCAGCATGGCGCAAGTAACAATCAGCCAGGTGAGATCCTGCGGAATAAGTAAAGTGAGCAACAGGCTGGTCCCGGCCAGCAACATGCTGCCGCAGAGTATGGAACGACGCCCCCACCTGTCTAGAGTGAGCAGCAGGAACGAGTAGGCAGGAATCTCCACGACTCCTGAGATAAGGAAATTAACCAAGACATTGCCACCCAAGGTGTTGGAGTTCCAGGAGAGGCCATAGTAAACGCCGCTGTTCACCAGCCAGTCGAAGAAGAGGATAAAAGTCTTGCGACGCAGATTGGGATAGCGAAACAGATCCCACACCGAGTGAGGGTTCTGCTTTTCCTCCTCCTGCAGCTTGAGATTATTCTCCCCAGCATTCGCATCGCCCTCGTCCAGTAAAACACTCAAGGCTTCACGGCTGATCTCCACGCGATTGAAACGCGCTGCCTTCTGGATATTAGCTATGGCGCACTCTTTGCGACCCTTCGACAGCAGCCAGCGCACGGACTCGGGTATGACCCAATAGTAGCACATAAAGACCAGACCCGGCAGGGTCAAAGCAATCTGCAGCTGTCGCCAGTCGCGCACAAAGTAGGCAAACGCCGTCGTCAGCATAAAGCCCACGGAGAAGAACATCATCACAAAGATCCCAGCAAAGAGTCGCTTGGCTGGACCCACCATTTCCATGGCTATGACATACGCCACCAAGAACACACCAGAGGTGGTGGCACCCACTATCAGACGCGCCAGTGTATAGCTAAAGTACTCCGGAGCCACGCCAGCGCACACACCAAAGATCACCTGGATGACCAGCGAGGCAAAGAAGATGGGCTTGCGTCCGTACTTGTCGCTTAGGTGGCCAAAAATAATGCTGCCCAGGAGCACACCGAGCATAAACATTGAGTCACTGGTGGAAGCCAGGAACTCGCGCCCACAAACCAAATCCCATTCGGTCACGGCGCTGTTGAGATACATGCTGCGATCGTAGATGTACCGACTGCACTTCCGAGTGTCGTTGGTCGGCCTGGCGACACTGCCATTTAGATACTCCTCACTGTACGGAATGTCGTAGTATTCACAGGCTTTGGTTGCGGATGGGTAAGACAGATTCCACATTTGCGGGGATAACTCAAACTGGCTGCCGTTCTCTGACTCCGCCTCGAAGGGCAAGGCGCATCTAAAGTCCGGCTTGGCCAGAAGGAATACCCCAGCCAGCTTATGGAAGGCAACGGGTATGGAGGTAAGGCATATCAGCAGATATATGATCTTCTGATAGCGTCCAAAGTCTCCCACCACGCCGATGACTTCGTCGTAGCCCATGGTGTTTGAGTATTATGATTCACTGGCGGCCCGACGGTTGTCTTGCTCGTGTGATGGCGCGCACCAGTCCCAGCCGGCAATGACAACGTTGACGTGTACTTTGCTCCGACGTCGCGGCGATACTGAGAACTCTAGCGACGACGGTCGGCCGGCAATTATCAACAAACACGTGTTGCCAAATTTAATGCGAATGCCGAGGGCAACCGCCGAATCAAATTTATCTAAAGCCGCACCAATTCGGAACTCAACGCGTAGCGCAGATGCGTCACCTTCCGCAAACTCAACAGAACTGAATACCCAAGCGAGACCGGACTGCAACTGCTGACATGGCCAACAAATCATATGTGTACAATGTACATACAAACATTCAGGCATACATACATATGAGCGTTTGTATTTATGTACCCGCAATACCTGGCCTTCTTCTCGGGCATTCAATATATCTAAATGGCCCACAGAAATGACGAATTTGTCAGCTGCATTCACTCGCACTCTCCTGCCGTTGCTTTTCCACTTCTCTCGCTGTGCTCAGCGGTGAGAATTTCGCTCTTCTTTAGCCGGGAAAAGTTTTACTGCTCGCCGGTTACTTGTAGGGGGGTTTCAGTTCGTCAGAGACAAAGACAATCAATTCCAACCCCTATTATGGTATAGGTAAAAAAAATTAGGGCGGGGGACAGCTGAGGAACTATGTAAACAGCCGACTTGCTCATTTAATAAATGAAAATTATTTGAAAAACATATCCTTTCCCTCCTCACTGATGAGTCATTCCTAATACGAGTATTTTTCTCTGGCAATGGCGTTGCGATTTCTCATCAAACTATTTCAAATGATATTTCTAGATTCATTAACTAATTTTGAAAATCTTCAAAATCTTCCGTATCGAAATTCAACCAAAACCAAATTAAGAATAAAGAAGATATCACAAAATGTGGGCGTACAAATAATAAAAGAACTGAAATAACAGTATAATTTTCAATCGGCAAAGTTCCGAAATTTCACTTTATACAGTTCATATACAGACGGAGTGGTTGTGATTCTAGAATCTAGATAATTTTCATGATCTGAGCTGAATACGTTTGAACAGGCATCTTGAACAAACAATAAAAAATAAAATAAAAATAAAAGTATGTGACTAAAAAAATCAATATAAAATTAAGTCCAAGCCAAACCTTAATCGTTTAATATTTCTCGTTCTTACAGTCTGTACCTATACCTATAATAAAATACTTTAAAATTTCAATTTGAGTCAATTCTTACAAAGAAATATTGTTAAGACAGGGCAGCGAAGCCAATCATTTTTGCCGCAGATCTGATTCGAGGGTTCGAACAAAAATTAACGAAAGGTTGAAAGGTTTTTACTTGAAGTTTTTGGTTGGAGACTTGGTGCGGCAAGCTTTAAAAAAAAACAAGTGAGAAAGTCGGTCAAGCCCGACTATAATATACTCTGTACCTCTCTCTCTCTCTCTCTCTCTCTCTCTCCTCTCTCTCTCTCTCTCTCTCTCTCTCTCTCTCTCTAAGATTGTGCGGCGTTAATTGTGAAAGGGTGGGTGGTGGGTGGCGGCGGTGGCCGGGAGTGATTCAGATTCACTTATTTGCTCATAACTTGAGAACCGCTCGTCCGATCTTTATCATTTCTTTGGCAAATCGATACATATTCCTAATGACTAACTATCTCTAGAAGGTACAAATCATCTATCTACAAAACTGTGGGAGATATGACGTTTTTTCAAAATTATGGGGGCGGGAGGGGGCGTGGCAAAAATTGAAAATAAACTTGATCTGCCTGCAAGTATAAGAAGCATTTGTCCCATACATGTCAAACCTCTATCTCTTACCATCTCTGAGATCGGTTTGTTCATACGGACGGACAGACGGACAGACAGACGGACAGACAGACGGACATGGCTATATCGACTCGGCTGTTGATGCTGATCAAGAATATATATACTTTATAGGGTCGGAAATGATTCGTTCTCCCTGTTACATACTTTTGCACAAACTTAATATACTCTATGTACCTTCGGTACAGAGTATAAAAAGTGAGAAAGTCGGTCAAGCCCGACTATAATATACCCTGTACCTAGGATAGGAGCTAAATGCTGTGCTGCTGCTGCGCTCATATCTAAAGGGGGTGATTCACTTATTTGCTCATAACTTAAGAACCGCTATTCCGATCCATAATATTTCTTCGGCAAATCGATACATATTGCTAATGACTAACTGTCTCTAGAAGGTACGAATCAAATAGAAAAATAAACTTGATCTGCCTGCAAGTATAAGAAGCATTTATCCCATACATGACAAACCTCTATCTCTTACCATCTCTGAGAGCTGTTTGTTCATACGGACGGACGGACGGACGGACAGACAGACGGACAGAAGGACATGTCTATATCGACTCGGCTGTTGATGCTGATCAAGAATATATATAGTTTAAAGGGTCGGAAATGATTCCTTCTCCCTGTTACATGCTTTTGCTCAAACTTAATATACTATATGTACCTTCGGTACAGAGTATAAAAAAATAGAGGGAAGCTAACTTCCGCACGACCGAAGTTTATATAACCTTGCCTGACAGGCACGGAAAACAAAAAAGTTTTTCTTACTAAAACTAGTTTTTCGACCGATCGTTCCTATGACAGCATATACTCCATATAGTCATCCGATCCGGCCGGTTCCGACAAATGTGCAGCGTATTTGTACCAAATGACTTCGTGCAAAGTTTGGTTTGGAAACAGACGGACGGATAGACGGACGGACATGGCTATATCAACTCAGCTCGTCATGCTGATCAATAATATATATGCTTTATGTGAAAAACAATTTCGGTCAAATGACCACCACTTCTGACTTGGCAGTGTTTCAAAGTCAAATCATGAATAGTTCAAATTTCAGACACTAGATGGACCACCCGGTACATATCTGTTAAATTGCGATTTCGATTAGTTATCATTATTTAACAGCTTTGGTTTAATATACAAAATAAAACTCCGTATTTGGATAGCCCCTGAATTAGACTTAGACTTGGGTCGATGATAATTTATTTTTTGCTTTATTTTTATGACCCAAAAACTGTGTACCAAAACAATTGCAAGTACTAGGTATGTATTCTTCAACGATTTCACTTTTGTCAGCAGGTTAGCATCAAAATACACCCATTTAAAATCTGAGGTCTGTCTGTTTGGTACAACACTGCCTGCTCCAATTGAGATTTGTCAAAGACAATTAAGCCTGCATCGTACGATTGCCAGATCCAAGCAGTCTCAATTAGACTCAATTAGTCTGCGTATCACATTCTCATTAAGGAACTAAGAAATAAAAAACGATTCATATAAATGAAATTTATTTATATTTTGATTTGCTTTAGCATTTCCTCCGCCTTGCAGGGCCAACGGAACATTTGTCCATGGCTGTAGATCCATTTGGTCGCCGCTGTAAGAAAAGATGTTTTTACAAAATTCTGGAACTTGAAAGAAACTCACCCCACTTGCTGCCAAAGAGCACTGGACAGCCAGCATGGGTTGAGAGTAGGTCGCCCTTCATGCTTGTATCCAAATTTCGAAAAATCAGGGCAGTGCCCTTCTTTGGGAAGTTGGCTAACCGAAGATTTGGAAAGACAGTGGCACCACCTTGCGGAACATCATTCAACTGCAAGACAGGGCGGTTATGCTATTATACAGATCAAAAACATCTATGGAATACTTACGTAAAACAGAACTGTGGCAATGCGATCGCCAAGCGCTTGGAATTGGTCGTACTATAAAGAAGGATGACAACTCAAAAAATAGTTTGGAAGGGTACATTTATAAACAAAATTTCGGGGATCGATTAGCCACAATTTGCAATTCAGCAACACTTTTTTTTAAGTAATAATAATAATTATTAAATAAAATAATATTTATTTCAAATTATTAGAACTCACGATTTCCATTTCAAAGTTTTTGGACAGCGCTTAGTTTTACAGGAAAAAATTTTGTCAATAAATTCAACCAATTCTGTGGTTAAAATGCTCCAACCCACAATCGTGGGTTGAAATTACTGACATAATGTTATGTGTTATGATTAATGATAACGGTAGCACAATAGATTTCAACCAGAAATGACGGTTAAAAATGCTCCAACCAATAAACATAGAGTTTTCGGTTTTGTTAAACGATGGTCCAAGGAATTTAATGACCCCTACATTACTAAGCAATTGTAAGTCTCACTAGTGAGACCAATATTTGAACATGGTTCGTGTGTCTGGTTTCCATACTACCAAAAATATTAAGATCAACTGGAATCGGTTCCAAAACAATTGTTAATTTTTGCTCCATTCACCCAAAATTCATCTTCCTCCTTACGAGGACAGTTTACTGCTAATTACCTTCCTTCTCTTAAGAACTGACGAACTTGCCACTGTGTCCTTTTTTTCATCAACTCCTGTCAGAGATATCGATTCTATCGCTTTGTTATCTAATATAAGTCTTGTTGGCTTGCAGTCCGACAAAGCATTACTAGAAAATTTTTTCCTACAGCCCTGCTTAACAAACTACGCTCATCACGAACCCTTCCGAAACCTTTGTTTAAACTATAACTTGCATTATCATATTTTTGATGTGAAACATCTTTAATTTCGGTACGGACGATTTTAGTATGAGTAAAATTTGATTTCAGCGTCACGTGACGCTGATGTCAGCATATTTTGTGATGTTTTCGCGGAGTGTCCACTGGGAAGAGGAGTGAAAATGGGCGGAAAGAGAAAAGAAAGTGGAGGTGACTTGACAGTGACTTAACAGTGATTTGACAATGTGTAATCAGTGACTTAAGTGTTTAAAGTATTGGTTACTTGACAGTGACTTGACAATGTCTAAACAGTGACTTATAAACGATTTGAAAGTGACTAAACAGTGACTTGACAGTGACTTAACAGTGATTTGACAGTCACATAACAGTGACTTGACAGTGTCTTGCTTGACAGGGTCTTTACAGTATCTTAAAAGTGACTTGACTAAACAGTGACTTGACAGTGAATAAACAGTGACTTAACAGTGACTTGACAATGTGTAATAAGGGATTTGACAGTGACTTAACAATGCCTAATCAGTGACTTGACAGTGTCTTGAAAGTAACTAATCAGTAACTTGACAGTTACTTGACAGTGACTTGACAGTGATTTGACAGTCACATAACAGTGACTTGACAGTGTCTTGACAGGGTCTTGACAGTGACTTGACCTCAACTAAACAGTGACTTGACAGGACTTGACAGTATCTTAAAAGTGACTTGACTAAAAAGTGACTAAGCAGTGACTTGACAGTGAATAAACAGTGACTTTACAGTTACTTGACAGTGCCTTGACAATGTCTAAACAGTAACTAATCAATGACTTTAAAGTGACAAAAACAGTCCTTAAAAAACCCTTAAAAAGCTCTTAAATTTAGCATCATTATTCACATCAAAGCCTCGTGAGTGTTCAGTACACACACACTTTTTTTTCATCTCAATCCTCGTTGTTTGTAAAACACAAATACAGAAATTATGCTAGATTAATTATTTGTCTGAGTAATTTTTACCAAAATTTTAGTACACAAAACAAGAACCAAATACATGTAACAATATTTCTCAGCAAAATTTGCTCTAAGAATTGGTGGATTCAACCAATAAGAAATAAAAACCGAGCACTCGATTGATAAAATAATTTTCGAAAGCTCAACAGTCTTAGCTTAAGGTTGCAATATATACATACAACGACTCGTGTGTTTTGTTACCTTAATCCTAGCCAGTACACCACTATGTGGATTTACAAATCGAAACTTACAGAAATTTCACGGAATAGTTCATTCAGAAAAAGTCAGAAAGTCGGTCAAGCCCGACTATAACATGCTCTGTACCTGGAGTATTAGCTGAATGCAGTGCTGCTGCTGCACTCATCTCTATCTCTCTCTCTAAGATTGTGCGGCGTTGGTTGTGTCTGCATTCAGCTCCTACTCTAGGTACAGAGTAGATTATAGACGGGCTTGACCGACTTTCTCACTTGTTTTAAATGTTTTCAACCATTTTGTAGCTGAGCTCGCAAATAACTGTTGACCGTTTCTCGTTGTCCAAAAATAACTGTTATATACGGACCCTTTGAGCAAAGAGTCAGAGAAGAACCGTTCTACTCGTCTCTTGAATATTTCGGTCTGCGCTCAGAGAACAACCAATTTTATTGTTGCTCTTTTGCTCTGCTCATTCGCAGACCGTTTGAACGCGAGCGAAGAAAATAAAAGTCATTTGCATTTGTATGCTTGTGTGTGCGAATGAGGCGTTCGTTTGAGCTTCTGAGCCACACAAATAAAAAAAAAAGGTGTGAGTGTAGCTAGCACTCACGAGTCTTTGATGTGAAACATGATGCTTAGTCTAAGAGCTTATTTACAAATCACAAGCTCTCTCAATGGTATATAAATCAGCAAGGGCACTCTTTTGAAAGAAGAAAATTAACGGGGAATAGAAATCTAGAAAATCCAGATCACACCCAGGTCCAACCAAGCTAGATTCCATTTATATCCCGACTAGATACCACTCAGATTCTACGCTGATCCCGCGTAGATACCGCACAGATTCTAATTAGATCGCACCCAGATCTCGCCCAGATCCCTTCCAGATCCCACCCAGATCCCTTTCAGATACCATTTAGATCCCACCTAGATCCCGCCGAGATACCACACAGATCCCACCCAGGTCCCACCCAGATCCCACCCAGATCCCACCCAGATTCCACCCAGATCCCACCCAGATCCCATCCAGATACCATCCCTCCCAGATCGCACTCAGATCCCGCCCAGATCCCTTCCAAATCCCACCCAGATTCCTTCCAGATCCCGCCCAGATCCCTTCCAGATCCCGCCCAGGTCCCTACCAAATCCAACCCAGATCCCATCCAGATCCCGCCCAAATCCACCCCAGATCCCGCCCAGATCCCACCCAGATCCTACCCAGATCCTACCCAGATCCCATCCAGATCTTTCCCAGAAACCATCCCACCCAGATCGCACTCAGATCCCACCCTGATCCCGCCCAGATCTCTTCCAAATCCCACCCAGTTCCTTTCCAGATCCCGCCCAGATACCACCCAGATCCCCCCAAATCCCACCAGATCCCATCCAAATTCCACCCAGATCCCAACCAGATCCCACCCAGATCCCAGCCAAATTTTAACCAGATCCCACCCAGATCTTTCCCAGAACCCACCCAGTTACCCCTTTTCAGCATCTAACCTACCTCTTCACTTCCCCCATCTGCCAATCCTCGTATGGATGTGTGTGCTTGCCGGAAACTCCACAAAACAACAACACAAAATATGAATGACGTCAGCGTCACGTGACGCTGAAATCAAATTTTACTCCTACGAAATTAAAGATGTTTCACATCAAAAAGCGTTTACGCTGAGCCTTTCATTTGTTTGCTCATTTGCTGGATCGCTCTCTGTAAGTTATTATTGAATGAGTACAACTAGAATAGCTCAACTGAGAAGAGTCAACTGAAAACCAAAACAAATCGAAACGAAGTGTACTGCTCACAGAGAAAGTAAGCGTGCCGCAAGGTTAAATTTTCAGACTGTATGTTCGTGCGCAGTTATCGTAATACGGATAAACTTACACCGTAATAGGAAAATTAGCAATCAGGTCTGTTCTCAATTCCACTTCGGTTTTCGTATAATCGTTGGAATTGGCCATTTTACTCTTACAAATTTGAATGGAAGGTGTAAAGGAAATCTATTGTTACTAGACCAACACTTCATTTTTCTACGAATTGAATCCACTTGGCATTGAGCTGTCGGTTTCAGCTGCTTGAGCAATTCCACTTTTACTGAAAGCGAATCTAGTAACCGTAGAAATAGGTGTTACTTTTCATACAATCTTATTAACATAGAGTTCAAAGTACAAACGTTTATACGAAAACCGAAGTGGAATTGAGAACAGGCCTGTATATTTCACTAATTTTATCGGTTGGAGCATTCTCAACGTTAATTTATAATTGAAATCTAAATACAACAAAGTTTCTCTAGTCTCTGTTTTAATGGACTGCCGAATCCCGAATTAAATCTATAAAGCAAACCTTGAATAAGCCTACCTCCGGTCCAAACCAGTCAACATGCGGCGCATATTGGCCACCCAGTCCATAGTTCATTACAAAGAAATCGTCAGCATTAGATTCAGAGACATCAAGTCCCGTCATATCCCCTGTACGTCGGTTGAGGGTCTTTATCACTTTGCTGTGACTTTCACGCAGAAAAACACTATTAGAAGTGCGCTGCTGGACCACAACACTCTTGTTACTGGATACATTGTAAGTACCACTTCTTTCGATCTCCGGCAGCGAAATGCGGTAGAGTTTTCTAATCTCGCTATCATACAGAACCTCGTGATAGATGGCCACAAAAGGATTGACATGCAACAACTCAACCTTAAACGGGGCCAGGCGCAAGAACGGATGGGTTTGGGAATCATAGTGGCAGGTTAATCCCTTCGGTTGCCCGAACTCTCCCCGGCAACATTCCTTATGAAATTCTTCGTAACTTCTTAGAACTAACTCGGCTGGTCGGGTTGGGGTGTACAAATTCAATTCAATCATTTTCAATTGTCTATAAATGGAAATATCCTGAGGTTTCAGCTGCCGGGCACCATCCAAGGCATGCCAAGCGGCAACTTTCTTATCTATGCGATGTGGAATATAAGTACAGAAACTTAAGTAAATTTTTAAAACTTACTCATTTTGTTCAGATACGTGGCATAAAATTGCAGTAACTGAGCTGGCTCAAATCCGAGTTCCCGGTAGTGGGTCAAATTGATGGCTGCCTGGTAGTAGGACCAGCTAAGTCGAAACCAAGCCCCTGCTTCCTCATAATATTTCTCCTCAAAGGCGAATTTCGCCAGTGCATAGCAATCTAAGGCATCGAGGCGAGAGCTGTTGGATCATTGATTAATTAAAGATATAGAAGGGAATAATATAAGCTACTTGTATTGTTTTCCATCAAGCAATCCTTTGGCAAAGTCATGCGGCTTTATCAGATAGACATCCAAAAGAAGAAATACACTAGACAGGGCCTCCGTGAAGTCTTCTTTGAAGGGGAAATGTGGTCGCATCTGTTGAATGTATTCTTGTTCTTCTACAATTGAAAACTTTTATTAGAGGAGTGCGTACCGCTCCAAATGAGTTGTCGCTGTTTGGGTAGCGAGCCTCTGAAATTGTAGAGTGATATAAGAATTGATCTTATCTTACCCTTTGCCACATTTTGCTGCATAAACCTTAGCCAGTGTGTCCAATCTAAGTGCAAATGGCGAACTATGCCAAAATTACTCAATTCCTGATCATCTTTTTTCATCTGGAGATTATTTAATTGCATTTCTAGTTGCACAATTGCTCTTAAAAGAACCTGGTTAAAAAATCGTAGGCACTTTTGTACTTTCTATTACTCACTTTCGTACTGTTTGCAGTTTGATTTGCAATTGCTGCAAATATATTTCTAGTCTAGAGATTAACGAATGTTTTAAATGCTGCAATGGAACCATATCTGCAACCGAAGATGAATAGTAAATCTGACCGGGCTGCTCTATCGTACGACTCAGAGCAGGATAAATGATTAATACTGCACAAATTAAAAAAACACTTTGCATTTTTGCAGCTTTTTAGATAGAGGCACTAAATTGAAATGCTCCCAACACAAAACGTTTCCACATTTTACACGGCAAGTGTGAAAAATTGATTTTCTTAAATTTACGCTATGAAAGAAGACTTTTTATACGCTTTTATTGAATTTTTATTTACTGGCACGCACCAAATCCCTAGTATTTCAGTGGTGCCACCTTTTAAGGTTTGAATTTCGAAATTAATCGAATTTAGTTTTAAAGTGTAAAAAAAATGCGATTTTTGTGTTAAAACAAAGATAAAAAAGTTGATAGTTAGCGACCTTTCTAAATCGTAGAACTTCAGTATCGCCCCGGGCTCGAGGTCAAGTAAATCCTACAGATATGTATGTTGACACAGTGGAACAGACACGAAAATTTCTGAAGAAAAATGACAATATTCTCATCTTGACTTCTGACAAAGGACTGTTGCACTGGAAAAAGCCGACTATAGGAGGAAAATATATTATGGGACATGTGCACATATAGAAAATTAAGACAAGATCCGACAACAAGACTACAGACTAAAAATAACAGTTTGGTGGACAACTGTTCAAACTGATGCTTATTTCAAAGGCCGAAAGGAATAAGCTTATGACAAGCACTGCGCTACCACCTAGGATATACGGACTTCCAAAAATCCACAAGGAAGGAACCCCGCTTCGACCAATTTGCTCATCAATCGGTGCACCGTCGCATGGCCTCTAAAATTTTGAAGAATCTTACAGCGGACTCACCATACAACGTCAAAAACTCAATCGAATTCAAACAACGGACGAACAATAGCTATATATGTGACGATGAGAAATTTATATCATTCGATGTAGTCTCTTTATTCCAGCAACCCTTTATTTGAGACTTAGGACAAAAATGGACAAAGATACAAAAGTATACAAAAATCCCAAAGCAGCTGTTAATGGAAATTTTAAAATTCTGTATTGTAGAAAATAGGTATTTTAAATTTGAGGACCAAATATATACTCAATTAAAGGGCATGCCAATGGTATCTCCAGCATCCCCGGTTGTAGCTGACATCGTGATGGAGGAACTCCTGGACAGCACAATCAACAAACTCAAATACCCTCCAAGATTACTGACGAAATATGTTGACGATCTTTTTGCCATCACGAAAGAGGACGAGGTGCAGAACACACTTGACGCATTAAACTCTTTTCACAGAAATTTAAATTTCACCATAGAACTGGAGATGGATGACAAACTACCATACTTAGACTCTACAATAAACAGACATGGCAACCAACTAAAAATAAAGTGGTACAAAAAGCCATCAGCATCAGGCAGAATCATCAACTATTATTCCAAACATCCTAAAAACATGGTGATCAATACAGCAAAGGGTTGTATTCAAAGGATGCTGAACATAAGTGAAGAAATATATCACGAGGAGACGATTTCTGAAATTAAACAAATTTTGATAGACAATGACTTCCCAAGGAATATCATCAAATCTCTGATTGATAAGAACGGTAAAACAACAGATAAAAATAAACAACAACCCAAAACTTACAAGTCGCTCACATATGTACCACAGCTTTCAGAACGTTTCGCCCATTCTGACTGCTACAATAAACAAGATATACAGCTAGCCCACAAACCGAATAACACAATGAAGAACTTTTTCAATAAAACGAAGGCCAAAGTAGCCACAGCCGATAGGAGCAACGTGATATACAAGATTCCATGTAATGGAAATGCAGAAAACAGCTGCAACAAATTGTACATTGGTACAACAAAATCGAAACTTAGAACTAGGATATCTCAACACAAATCAGACAAAAATTTTACAAACCAGCTTAAAAAATGAAATCGCTCGATGTTCTGTGGCATGCCGAAAATTTTCGGGCGATTGGGCTAGTGAATTTTTATAAACCGCTGTATATTTTAAAATATAGGGGGTTTTGCTACATAATTGGACTGAGTTTATTCCGCCGCGACTGGATTCGGTAGAGGGCGTTCTTAGCTAACGAACGAGCGGCTGGTCAGTTGTCTCCGAGCACCTGGAGAGTCAGGACTGGCATTTTCGCGCGACGTGTTTCTGTGATTAAATTCTGTGTGAAACTCGGTACATCTGGTATGATCAAGCAGGCTTACCCAGATAATGCTTTAGCAAGAAGAGGTGTGTTTCGGTGGCACCAGGCCTTTTTGGAGGGTCGCCGATGAAAACCGTGCTGGACGACCTTCGTTTGCCAAGTGTGACCGCACACCATGTAATGTAAAATTGGCTACACAGCCCCAAGGGGCCAAGCCAAGCTTCTCTCAATCTCTTATCGTGTGTGATTTTAATTTTTCGCACAAGAGAATAGGATCTACAGTTTAACGCCCAATGTGATCCGCAAAGATTTAGGAGCTTTTTAATGGCTAGTTACTTCACAGCTGGCGCCAATAGCTGGTCAAGGTGACCGGACACACATCACACAAACACACAGTCAGTCATTTAGTAGTGGTATTCCCGAAAGTGATTTGCTTTCGATTGGATTTAGTGATACAGCTGCTCCATACAAAGTGTGCAGTTTGCCCAGAATATTAAAAAAAGCAAGGTCATACTAATTGATTTTGTGAAATTAGCGATTAATTTGATTTTACTTTAAAATAAATTGAGCAGCTCGCTTCATAAATATCAAATTAATATCAAACGTAATTAATTATTTCTAACGTTTAGTAAGTTATTTATTGTGTTTGTATTTTTAGAAATTTCATCTTCAGCACTACAGTCCAAAAAACTTATTTTGATTTTCTAAATCACTACATTAATTATTGCATTTGAGACTGCATAAGATATTAAACAAAACTACAATTTCATTCGGTATTTTCAGGTGTCACGCCTTTGTTTAAATTTTGCGCCAATTGTCAATTAACGAAAGCAAATCAGATTCATTCCAACAACTGCTTTGCTTTTGCTTCTACGATATCAAATCAGAAGCAAATAACTTTCAGGGATATTAAACGTCTCAGCAAAAATAAATAGAATAAATAAACACGAGACCCAGCTACATACATTTGCATAAATTTAATGCACGCTGTGTACCCTTGGTACAGAACAGAGGTCTGGAATAACTCTCAACACTTGTTTTCAAAATGTTTCTCACTGAGAAAAACACAAAAATCATAAGCAATTTCGGTTTTTCACCGATATTACTATTTGTATTATTTGTTAAACGAAAATTGTTGTGAGAAAAATTTATGTTTGTTGTATGTTATTATATTGATTTATTAAAACAAACGAAAATAAATATAAATATGTGGAATATTTATAAAGCAATGGTCATATTGTAAATAATTTAAATTACCTCTTGGGTAAATCCGCAGAATTTACATTCCATTTACAGTTTTTTCAAATCCAAACCGCCAACATACCTCTGTTAATTAAATTCTGCACGTTGCCAGATCAACGCATTAGTGAGTGAGAAAAATATCGATACATCGATAACTTATTATGCGATACTTATCGACTTTATCTCTTATCGTAGCGCGGCTTTCAGTTAAAACATCGTTTGATTATTTGCAAAATGTTGTTAAAATGCCGAATGGCTATGTTGGAGCAAAATATATTTCTGAAACGAACGATATACGATATATTACTGAGCACATCCAACATTCAACATCATGAGTTATAGACATTTGCAGTTCCGAGATTTGTTGTATTTGTAACATGTTCCTTCAGAAATTCGCAATAATAATTTAATCAAATTAGAGACTAATACATATAAAGTCGGTCAATCTCGGCTGTAATATACTTTGTTTCTGCGAAAGTGTATTCTCAGCAAATAATTTGATACAGCTATGTATATAGGGGGCATTCCAAGCAAAAAGAGATATTTTGTCTCCGAATTGAAAGCTTAAGCCCAAAATTTCTTCTTTTTTGAAGTTCTTCTCTTAAAAGGGTAACATTGTGAATTTTCACAATTTTAATTAACTCGAAAACGGTTTAAGATAGAGCTTTGAAATTTTATTATTTAGGTGATGCAAAATCTTTTCCAAATATTTTGTCAGTAGCTGTTTGGGTTAATATCTCATAAACTGTTAGACATATCATGACATTTCAATTTGTTTTAGTTGTACTTCTATGCAAGAATATGGTAAAATCCAATTATAAGTTTTTTTTTCTAAATAAAAAAGGAAAAATGAATATGTTTTTTAACTTTGATTCAGATTTTCAATATCTTTTAAAATTTAAGTTAATTTCAATCTTTTCAGATCATTTTGTCGAAAATTTCAACTTCCTAGCTAGGCTGGTGTAGAAATGCCAAATTTTTGACCAAAAAATGAGACCTACTCGGCTTAGTTTTTAAAAATAGCGCTTTAACTTGATTTATTTCAATCTTTTCAGATCATTTTGTCGAAAATTTCAGCTTCCTAGCTAGGCTGGTGTAGGAATGCCAAAGTTTTAGCAAAAAAATGAGACCTACTCGGCTTAGTTTTTAAAAATAGCGCTTTAACTTGATAGCTGTGCTTCTCGATGGGCAGCTATCGATATTAAACTTACATATCGATATACAGTCGCAGCTGACAGCTGTTACGCGGTCAGTCGAAATCGAAACATCAAACGTTGCGGTTGAGGCGCGGATGATCGTTTGAGATCGGTCAGCTCGTTTAATTGGAAATTGTGAAAATATATAAACAAAACAATCAATTAAAAATACGTCATTTTTTTACATTTTTCGTAGCGCCGGTTTTTAAAAATTGCAAATTGAGAAGTATAAGACTACGCTAATTTGTGTGCTCAGCAAATGAGCGCTTGTTTTTCGGCCTACACTTAAATACTCTTCAACGCCGGCTTAGCAGTCGGTATAAGAAGACTCCACCTCCCAGCGAGCGACTCCCAGAGCCCAAGTCGACACAACGGCGCACCAAAGGAGGCAGCAACAGGTAAGCCAAGTGAATCTTCTGACTGCTGATGAGGTTGCACAAGGGGGGACCGTAGATAAACTGTAAGCGTGCGTTTTGTTTCCTCTTCATTTTGTTTCTGTTGACTTGCACTTTTGCGCTGACACTGGCGAATTCTCTGGGCCAGAAAATCGGCTCGTGTTCCTCCTACAATATGGTGCAGCGCAGGCAATCGATAAGCAAAGACGGAAATGCTTTTTTCGCTTGGACTCTAGACAGGGGTAAAACTACTGTGTCACAAAACGTGACCATGAATCAAACAATTATGGATCTGACGAGGGGAGGGTGCATCACCCCCGCCAAAGCAAACAATCCACATGCATAAGTCTTACCAGCTGTCCTGCACACACACATACAAACACAAAGACTGAAACGGTTCTATTTTTAGGACCAGTTGTGGTTCGTCCCTTTTGTGACAGAGACAAAACTGGAAGATAGATTTCTGTCCCAAACATTTTAATTGAGTGCGGAAATGAGTACACATTTTACTTGTATGTGTGTTTCTTACTTGGACACAAGTTGAAGGAGTATGAAAGTGCTTGGCGCAGTCGCCGGGAACGCATTTCGTTTATTTACGAACTATGTATGTATGTATCTTTGTTTGTACATATGTATGAGGCGTCATGGAGTCGCGGCGCGGCGCATGCGTGTTCCTGTCCAGGGTCGTTACCAGAACGTGCCCAGCCGATTCTCTGGATTTGAAAGCCAATTAACAGGCTTTACAATTCAGCCAGCACAATAAACACCCTGGCTATACCCCAATTGGGAAGGGTATATTAGACCGCCATCAGCTGCACGTTCTTGGTATTTTGAATATGCCCTCAGAACTGGTTCAGGTTTTTAAGTTTCCATGAAGCGAACCGGAAATATTTCTTTGGTATAAAGATTGGGTTAAAGCAATTACTTTTAATCATCTAACCGGTTCGATTTCGAAGCATGAACCACGTGTGGAAAATGAGCTAAACTCGAACCTAAGTTTATGGTTTAATCCAAAAAAAAATGTACAGGGTTGTCCATATTCGACGGACCCATCTGGCAACGCCATAACTTTTGACAGAGATGTCAGATCGCTTAATGACATACCGCGTTTGAAGCGTCAGTCCAAGCAGATTTTTACCATGGAACAATACACGCCACGCGAGCGCTCTGAAATAGTTGAAATTTACATTCAACAGAACAAGTCAATTGTGAAAACTCAACGTGCTTTTAAAAAATTAAAAAATGTGACCGAAATGTGTGAAATGGGACCGTAAATAAGCAAAATTGCCGTATTTACGCCACTGAAAATCCTCAGGAGATTCAAGAAGTGCCTCTTCATGACGAAAAAGTCACAGTTTGGTGCGGCGTCAGTGCGAAAACAGTCATTGGGCCGTTTTTCTTCCAAAATGAAAATGGCCATGCTGTTACCATCAACCAGGAGCGTTATCGCGACATGATGACCAATTTTGTGATGCCAATTATTCGTCGAAAGCGTATGAGGCAGTTCTGGTTTCAACAAGACGGCGCTCCACCGCACACAAGTCGCATAACAATCGATTTTCTGAAGAAATTGTTTCCGGGCCGTTTTTTGTCGAAAAAGATTTTTTTTGTGGTCGCCCCCCCCGCGCCCCGTTTTTTTCCCCCGTTTTTTTTTTTTTTGGGGTTGTGGTTGTAAATTAACTAGCTGAACCCGCCGCGAATAGTTCAATTCAAATTTGCTCTTCCGTTTTAAGATTGCCAACCGCCATTTTTTTTTCCTTGTCCCCCTTTTCAACCGCCCCCGCGATAATTCACTCTTCCCCCCCCCCTCTTCACCCTTATCCTTCCACCTCTCTAACTCTCTAACCTCCCCCCTCATTTTAACACAGGAACACTCAGAAAAAAACGACCGGTAGAGTTCTACATCGATAGGGATAGAATTTAAACCGTTTTGTACTTAAAATTTCCAGTATGCTTTGTCCTTGGATGTACTTAAATTGAGTACGAAACATTCTATAACAGAAAAACGACTGTTAATATTATTAAAATAAGAACAATCGTTCTTGAATCAAGTTCATTTCGTACTTACAGTTAGCCGAAAAATTTAAGAAAAGATCGTACTTAGTTCAAGTTCAAAATTTCTTGGATTAAGGACAAAATAGACTTACAATACAAGCTCCAAAAGGTGTGCTACGGAAAATGCGAATAATTTTAAGTTGAATCTGTTCTTAAAATTCCCTCCTGGTTTTAACTCTTTGGTCATGGAGTGAGGGTAGATTTCTGACCAAAAGTATAAACAGCTTGGTCTTTGCTTAATTCAATTTCTCTGGATTTTCATATTATACAGAGACCTAGTTTTAAGAAAAGCTTAGAATTTTAACCGAGAACATTTTGTACATATTTTTTGAAGTGTAATTTTGTTTCATAAATGTTTTGGGGCGGACTTTAGAATTTATTAGACTTCGCTGAAGAATATTTTGTAGTTATTTTGAGAGTATATCGGGCTGTACTGAAGAACATAACAAACTAATATTATGACCAAAAAGATTTTATACTAGTTCAAAATGTACTTAAAACATCCCGAAACGGTCTTAAAACAAGTATTTCGGGATTGAATAATACGTACTTGAAATAAGACTTTTGTACTTGAATCAAGTATTTTCGTACTATTGACAACGTTTGTACTTGATTCAAGTACAAAGTTCTTGGTTTTTTTTCTGAGTGTAGCAGCTGTCATCTGTCTCAGAGAGCCAAGATTATTTGTGTGAGTGTGGGACCATCCCTCTCATGCTCACTCTCTCCCGCGCTCTTAGCAAACAGCTTATCATGTTATGTGTTGCACACAATCATTTCTTTGACTTTTTGACCCATTTCGCGGACAAATTTTCCAAATTTTATTTCTTAGTGCGCGCCTGCATAACTAAACGAAGGTCTATGCCAAATCTTAGATCTGTAGGATAAGCAATTTTGGCTGTGGTTTAATAATATGTCAGTCAGTCGGGCGTACAAATTTATAAGTATAGATGACAAGCAAATCTTTGGTTACTAGATCCCGCAGCTGCTAAATTAATTGCGAGTTTTCAATTATCTGATCTTGTGAACCGTAGATATAGTTTTCATCCTCTATTTAAGTTTCTAGAATAAATTTAAATTAAATTACATTTTGCATTATTTCTAAGATTCACCGGAAAAACCATAGAAAATTTTTCAAAAAGACCAATAATCTATGAACCAGTGATCAGTACCTTTTTAAGTAATCTACATATCTATCCGTTTTTAGTTCCCTTTTTTCACTGCAAATATTTTCCAGAGTCTAAAACAGCAACCTTTAACAGCTAAAGACACTTTAAAATTTGTAACCGAAACCGTAACCGTAACCGAAATATTGTTTTTCTTATAATCGTAACTCTATAACCTTTACTAACGTAACCGCTTATCAGTACCGAAACCGAAACAAATGGGTTGAAAAATGGGTTAGTTTCGGTTTTTAATCTACTAGTAAAAATTTTGAAAGTACAAATTTCGACTTATTCTCGATTAAAACTCATATTTATTCACAAAAGTTAGATGCTTATTTATTATTCGCCGCATTGTTGCTAATGAACAAAGAGTAATGAGAGACTGAACAAGAAATAAACAAAGCAGCTAACCAAAATCTTTACCTTCCTTATTCTTTTTTATATTTGTTGTTTCAATGCCCAATTTGTTCGAATAAAACGTAAGCATTCACACATATTGTTGTTGTTTACGCGATCACGTTCTCTCATACACACGATCATACGATCACGCTTCATACATGATTGGTGATGATATTGGCTGTGTTATGTTGGTTGTCCTCAGCATGCAATCATTAACTTAGTGTTTAATTAAGAAACCGGCATTTTTTGAATTCCCTATCAGATGTGTATAGGCCAGTGCCACTTGTTGTGGATTTTCCTTCGCAGAATTTACAAGATAACTTGAGAATCATTCATCCAATCGTTATTATTTCTTCGGCAAATCGATAAATAATGCTAATTACTAACTATCTCTAGAAAATATGAACCATCTATCTACAAAACTGTGGGAGATATGATGTATTTTCCAAATTGCGGGTCGAGACGACATAAAAACAGACCTGACTAGATCGGCTTCAAATCTGCCTTACTTTCATGATTAGATACAAACTTACAGCAGAAAAGATTTTATTTCTGGCGCATTCTTTCAGGGTAAATATGTTTCGATCAGTTTTGCTGCCTATTTTTTCTAACTTATCTGCCGTTTAACCATTGCTTGTTGTCGTTGCTGTCGCTGTCACTCAACCCCCTTTCGACCACCGCCCTCGTTACTGCATAAAACGGGTCTCGGCTCTGCCCAAGGGGGCCTTTTTGCACGCGCCACACAGCTGACAGGAACTCAAATGTCGATCCTGATCACCTTTTCCGTCCATTGTCAAAGCCCACAGCTGCTGCTCCTAGCAGAATTTCACTGAATATTTTGCCAAAAAAAATAAAAAATCGAAACAAAAGAAAACATGCAACTCCCTTTCAGTTTTGCTCAGATGAAAAATAAACCCATTTTTAAGTGCCAAGGTGCGTTAGAAAAATTTGCATATAATACAAAACTGAAATAGTCACTGGCGATTGTTGGGAGAAAGCCACTGCGGTTTAATTGCAGCTTTTGTTTTCTATTTTAAATTAACATAATTTTGTATGTTTCTTCATCTTGATATCGTTTATTGTGGTTTATATAGACATATTTATATTTTGTGGTCCCCACCAAGCGTAGATTGACAATTTTCGTTAGACATATCCCGTATGGAAATCATCTGTATAAAACTAAAAGGAAGTTATGTCACGATTTGTTAACTTGACGACAGGTGAAGTCATTATGAAACTACGAAACAATTTAATTAAATTTTATTTCGGTATTATCCCAACGCTACAGATACATGAGTACTATAAATTGGTTGCAAACGTGTCACAAAAGATAATCAAATACAAAATATAATAATTTAATTTCATGATTGTTGATTAGTATAATCTAAAAAAAAGAGAATCAAATGTTGGTGAACAAATTTAATACAGATAGCTTTAAACCAGGATATCGATATTGATATTTTGTTTTAAAAATAATCGATATTATCCATATTTTCAATAAATTTTCACATCTTTACAATAAGCATTTCTAAGGTGATAACGGTGTCATTTGACTACATTTTGATTGCGTTCAAAAATTAAAAATCGGAGCTCCATAACACGGAAAAAGCATATTTCTCCTCTTCCAGAAAGCTGCTATGTGTCAGATAAACATACATACATGTGAGATAGCTTTTAATGAATTTTTATAAGTTTACTGAGCTATGTATTTCGAACTCGCAAGTTTTAGCCGGCTCGAGGTCATATTATGATTGTACATAACTTTAATTATAAAAATAAAATTCCGCAAAGACGGCTGATCAACTTGGCGTTGTCTTTTGCTGTCGGTTTTTTTTACTTATGAAGACTTGGAATTCTCAAGCAATCATTGCAATGCTGTCTGTTGATTTGAAGTCGTTGGGATTTCTTTGTGGATTTCAAAGCGGCCTTCGATAAAGTGCCAAGAAAACTGCTCTGGTACAAACTGCATTCTATGGGACTGTCATCAAAATTGATTAATTTACTCCAAAGGACTTAAGACCAAACGGAAGCAGCAATATGAACAGGAGGAGCTTTATCAAATAACTTTGATATCAATTATTAATGTATGCAGACGACATTGTAATATTGGCTGATGAGACCCAAGTACTCCAACCCGTGATAAACCGGCTAGAAGAGAATTGCAGCAAATGGGGAAAGGAGGTGAACTTGAATAAGTCTAAAATTATGGTATTCAGGAAAGAAGGCAGAGTGTCGGCGTCTGAAAGTTGGACCTACAGGAGAGAAGTAGTTAAATTTGCATCTAAATTTATGTCCCTCGGGGGAGGAGGACATTTTACAGAAGTCGACAGGACCCAACTTCTCTGTTTTAAAAAAAAAGTCATATATTTGCCAGCTAATACACCAAGCTATGCCCTATTCCTTGAGACGGTTTTTGACTTATGTGCTGTCCTCACTACAACTGCATTTTGCATTTTCGCATTTTGGGCAAAATGTACATTTCCCCCATACAATTTTGTATGGGCACTTGAGATGCCAAAAAAGTGCATTTTGAGAAAATGTAGCCGCATTACTCGTTAGCCATTCGATTTTCGATAGTTTCTACTCGATAATCGGCCATTTTTTGGCTAGTTTTTTAGAGTTGACGAAGTGGTCATCACTACTAAGCGCCCGCCAAATGGCAAAAATTTAAAATTTGCCTAATTGAATTAAAATGAATTTAATTTATACTTTTTAATAACTTATCAATAATATCAATGATAACACAATGAATTGCAGAAACTAGAGACTTCCAATGTAGTTGGAATTGGACTTAAAAGACCACAAGCCTTCTAGTCTGGCCACCGAAATAGTTCAAGCATTTCCAGAGAAGAATTTGGTATAAATGAGTATTAAACCCTTACCAACATTAGAGTTTATGTTTCTAGCACCGCAATAAATTTAAATTGAATATCTTTGTTTCATTTGTTACCTTGTTGACAGCCATTTTGTAAATTGTTAAAATGCAAATGCAGAAGCAACACAATGAGGACAGGATTCTGCATTTTCAGAGATGTCGATAACTTTTTTGAAAATGTGCTTCAGTGAGGAAGCCATATTACACCTCAGCTTTATAGGAAAAACGATGCACCTATATAATGAGAATCGTCTCCCACACCACATTACCAGCATGCTAACGGAAAATAAGGCTGGATGAATTGTGCAACCCTTTTCAAATAGACTGAATAGACTCCTTAAGATCAGCACGGCAATAGAATTCTTTCGTGAAAACAATTCATGATGCCCTCAAAGCAGAAACCTTACAGTACATCCATCAGCGTCAGAGCACTAGCGCCACCCGAATTTGCAAAACACTTGGACAACTCAATGCCCAATAAGCTCCACTCTCTGCCAATCACCACAGTTTCCTGGATACTTAAGGACCGATTTGCTCTAACACCTACAACCGTCAGGAAAATCTAGCCTGCCCCCTATGCAACACTGGAGAACTGGATGGCCTTGAGCATTTTCTAGGAAGATGCCCAATTTTTAAGGAGAATAGATTGCTATGCTTTACGAAACCCCTGCTAGCAAAGGCCGATATAATAAATAGTCTGAATGATAGGGTTTACCGTACCCAGATCAAGTTTGTTTCAGATTTGCAAAATATTCCCCCCTCCCCCCTTAAACCGCAAAAAACTGTCAGAGCCACAATTTTAAAGTTACAACATCGTGGCGTAGCATGTCTTATCTTTGGCCATATATCTACTGTTCTGATGATCCGATCAAAAACACCAAAGTTATTCACTAAACAAATTTCGACCCCACCCGCGTGTGTGTGTGTGTGTGCGTGCGCGTGTTTATTTACGCGTTTGTGTGTTTGTCAATTGTACAGGCTATACTGAAGTCGGCCTACTCGACTGCAACGGTCTTACTTGTTGAACACTGATAAATATCACTAGGCATTTTTAACAGTTCAAAATCACAAGTATTTTAAAAACTTACATGGTTAACACAATAAACAACATGTTATTTTACATTTCGACACACGAAAGTAATACAATTTTAAACACTGTAACTATAAATTGCACTTCCCTTACAAATTTACATTAAATAAATATTTGGCTTGGATTTTTAGTTACCGGAACTATAGAGTTCCGCAGTTCGAAAAAACCTTATATCTTGCGCAATTGTTTAGGTAGAGTGTTCGTACCTTTAAGACATATCTACATAGTAATGATATCGGATGACAATTATTAAATCTCAGGTCGCAGGGCATTAGGGTATTCCTAGCTCAAGGATGTCCGTAGAACTGCTAAATACTTAAGAAAAAGTGCTACACTCCTGCCCAAAATTATACGACACCAAGAAAATTTTAGTTTCGACCCTCGTAGGAGAATGGGAAAGTATAATACAACGAAATCAAGTATGCAAAATGAAAGCTTAATGAATTCTGTTTAAAATCTGATATTCTTACCTCTGATGGCATCTCTCGTATTCAAGTAGCGGTATCAAAGTTATACGACATATTTCAAATATTGCGGCTGGAGAGAAAGATTTGGTTTCAATAAAAATTTTTAATATATCTGTTAACAATTTAATGAATTTGTAATAAAATGCCGTGGGCGTTTGTTATCCGACTAGGAAAAGGGAAGGATTAAAGCCTACAACGATGTTGGCTTTAATGTAAGCGAAATATCGCGGAAAATCGGTCAAACACGTTGTGTTATCACCAAATTTTTGAACAATCCGGATGAATATGGTGTGAATCATAGCTCTGGAAAAAACCCAAGTTGTTTGACCGCGAAAAAGCCGCATAATACACAGAGAAAACAAAATTGGCTACACAACGCGTGTAGAAACGTCAAACCTAAACGCAACGTATGTATAAGACTGCTAAGACTAAGCTAACTGCACAACTTTAAATTTGCTTATACTGAACCGCGATTAAATACCATGGATGACCGATGGTGAAAAATATAGAAAAGTGCATTAAGAATAATCCAAACCACTTTACCGAGTCTGGCCACGCCTGGCCGGCAGGGGCCAAACACTTTTCGCTGTTCACTCCGCATGCTGAGGCTTGTGCTAAGAGCGCAAACAGATTTTCAGTCGCTGGCCAGCACACCAATACCCTCTAACTTTTAAGCATCGCTTTTCTTGACAAACCCTGCTTTTAATCGTTTAAACTTACTAAAAATAGCAATCATTCAAGCACAAGAAAAAGCAAAATAAATGCATTTTGAGTATTTTAAGTACATTGAAATATGGTATTGATTTATTAAATTTAAATATTTGCTACGCGAGATTTTTAGCTTTGCTCTGATGTTTGCTTCTTTGACGGTTTCGTTATGCTGCTTTTCTCTTCCATACGTATTAGCTTGTGGTGCCGTAATATATTTCAGGGTGTTCACCAGCCCGCGTAAAAGAGTAATTGTGTAAATTTACGCGACGCAGCTATTGAGCAGCCCTAAAAGGTTTACCCTCGTAATTTTTGGTGTAAATCAGCTGTTTTTGACAGGCTGAGAGTTTTTCTGTCACTTGTGTGTGTCAAAGTTTAATACGTATTTTTAAAGCATTGATTGTAGGTGTACAAATCAAGCTAAATAGAAGCATGAAGAAAAATGAATACAAAAAAAACTTAAGATTTGGACCATGATGCTGTCGGTGAAGTCGTAGACGACCTTATGGAGGATCTTACTGCAATTGCATGCTGGCGGCGAGGAACCAAGTTCTGTGTGCCCAAATAAGTCAACTGGCGAACCAATTTGCTACCATTTTTCAATGACCAATGGGTCCGTGCGGCCCCATGCTTTATGTCGACTGCATTTCGACCCCAAATGGAACTTGAGTTACAGGTAGCATTTTTCTGTTTGGGGTAGTTTGGAGAAGCTGCATCAATAAGGAAAACTACAACTATGTTTACAGTAGGTGATGACGGCTCTCTAGGTGTTGTTACAGACAGAGTGTAAGGAGCTATTTTGAGGAAGATGTCTCAATATATTTACTGGCCAGATGCAGTTAAACTGACAAAAAATTTTAATTATTGTAGGTGTGACCGCATATTTTTAAGAGAAAAATCTCGAAATGGCGTGATATCAAGTATTTTTTGTCGATACTTTGAATAATTTTACAACACTTCAACTGTTTACACTTTTACACTTTTACGCTGATTCTTTAAACATACCCCAGGGCAGCAAAAAGTGCGTAATTTTTTCTTATGTGATTTGTTGTTGTGGCGTAAACTTTTGGAGTTTACGCTTTTTGCTTTACGCTTTTACGCGGCCTGACTATTTCCTTCAGATCAAAAGAACTTGTGGAAACTTATTCATGAATTTATAGTAATGGGATTGAGAAATGATGATTAAGTTTAACAGAAAGCATATTTTGATGTATAAAACGTAGAGCTACAATTTTTTATGTTGAGGTTATTTAGAGCACTCTAATATGCAAAAAAATATTTGATATCCAGTATATCGCCTCAAAAAATATTCGATATTTCGATAAATCGATATTATTGCCGGCTTCCCTATTCTAAACTGACTGCCTTGTTCACTTGTCAGCATAGAAAAAAAAATATTCATTTCCAACCACATTGAGTTGACAAATCGCAATCGAAATGGTATGTAAATGTCGTTCCCACTAAGCTTAAATCAAGTATAATGAGTGTGAGAAAAAATAAAGTGTCTGCTTTCTTTTATTGGAAACTGAAATTTTTACATTAATTTGCTTCTTTTTATACCAAATTTGCCTCCATTAATTTGATAGACTTGGTGCCTCTTGTTCTGTTTTTGGTGTCCAAACAAATAATAGTACAGACACAGGAGATAAGATTAAATATGAAATGATAACAAAAGCCTAGAATATTTACCAACAAAATACAAAAAAAGATTTCCCCTCTGTTGGTGTTGTATATCCGCCGAGTGCACTTGGGGGAAGCTGTAATGACATATGGAAAATCTGTGAACACATGTGTTGGAAGAAATGAGTTATAAGGTCGCCGGGGTGGGGGGGCTCTCTTGAGATCTTTTCGTCGACACTTGGGTATTTGCATTTTAATTAAATCTCCCTTAAACTGTAAACGAGGAAACGTCGAAACAAAACCATTTTCAATTCCTGTATTCGGCTTGGTTTTACTGCATTAATTGGTTCCACTTGCGCGACGTTTAACTATCGACAATCTTGGCTATTTTCTTCGCCTACTCCTCCGTTTGATTGCCAGTCGATGAACTCAGAGCACTAGCTGCATTTGGAGCAGGCAGCCCCGAAAACCAAAACAAATCCAAAACCCAAAGCGCTCCGAAACTTGTTTCGCTTGCTGGTTTGTTGGTTTGCGCATGCTCAGCGTTATTTTCGAGCTTTACGGTACAGTGAACTTTACCCCGTTGGAACTCATGTTCCTGTGACGTTTGGGCCATAAATTTTACAGCTGCAGCTTCTATTGTTGCAAGTGTAATTGCTTTTCGACGATTTCCTCTCAAAGAGAAATGAAAATGCCCAACTTGGGGCTAGTTAACATCGATGACTCATCATCTGCTCCCATTGGTGGCAGCTGCAAAAATCTGCTGCCGCAGCCAAACAAGTTGAACTGGTTGCTCACTGGCCGCCGCATTGCAAATCCGTGCAATGGATTCGATGGCCCCCGCCAACCTGTCGCACCGTTAGTGTGTCCCTGCTACGCTTGACTGGTTGAACTTGATATTGAAAATCAAATGGTCAAAGAACTGACCGTGTAACTGGTTTGTGGCTTCATCTCCTAGTTCTGGCTTTTGGCACGGCCCAAACAATTCCAAGCCGCTTTTGTTAATCAAATTCCAATGAAATTTCTTTGAAACATTTTTTGCTAACGGTTATTCCATCAAGTTGTTTCACAGCGTTTGGCTCATGTCAGTTCTTCTCCATGGCTTATAACTCAGGAAAGTGTCGCAATTATTACACAATTTTCGTGGTTCGTCGTTGCGGTGTCTCTCTCTCTCTCTCCGGTTTTTGTTTTGTGGGCCACGAGCAATTCAAATTGTTTTTCCACAATGGAAGAATGGTAAACCAGGTTGACTTGGCTTTGGGTTATGAAATTATGGCGATTGTTTTGCTTTTTATGCTTGCAATTTGTTGTTGAATTTTTTCAACACAGGGAAGTGGCCCCAAATGAAAATCCAAAGAAATGGTAACAATGTAGAGAAACCCATTTAGCGTTTTGTAACCCAGGTCACAAATGTTATAGGAAATCGATTGGCAGAACAGATCGAGGGTTCTGATTTTGAACGAAAATAAGTACCTTGCTTTGCCTAGTCTGATTAATAACTCTTCTAGTAGCAGTGCAGTACATCATAAATATTTTTATAACCTAAGGAAAAAATCAACACTAAAAACAAGAGTCGGAAACGAATTTCCAGAATTCTGCAATTTTAATTTTCTTGTTCTTTTGAATTGGGAAACTCGCCAAAATTCTTATATCTTATATGAAGTTCAAATCAGGGGTGCCCAAGCCTATTCCGCAAGCTGCGCATTCGTTGTTGTTTTACGTAAAGGGTTAGCTAGCGCGTACCATAAGACTACACAAACCAAAAACAAATTCATAAGCGTTCTCTTCTCATTCTTCCTGAGCGAAGGTTCTGGTTGTTGCCGGCGCATCAGCCGTCACGCAAAGCATCTGGAGCTACAACAACTTAAAAATTCGTTCTGTCTTCTCGTTCTTTCTGGGCGAAGGCTTTGTTGTTGGCAGTAGCACACACAAACAAAAATCGGGTTTCTATTTCTTCTGATTGCTTGAGATATATTTTCTGCATTTGTGTTTGATTTCACGCGGCCATAAGCTCATTATGGGCACCCCTAGTTTAAATTATAGCGAAGATAGAAGTAGTAGACGAGTAAATAGGAGGTGTCGGTCAATCAGTTTAAAAATATTCGAAATTTCCATAAATTTATGCAACGTTGATCAGCTTTGATTGACAATTTTTTAACAGGACAAATATTTTTTGCCGAAGTTTTTATACCCTTGCAAATGTTTTAATACATCAGAGTTTAAGAACGCCAGCATCAAGACAAAAAAGATTTTCTCATTAAAACCCACTTTTCGACCGATAGTTCCTATGACAGCTATAAGATATAGTCATCGATTTTGACTAAACTTCCAAATCTTTAAAGCGTATAATATTAATATCGCTGAGTGGACACGTTAACATTAAAAACAAAAAATTTTCTCTTAAAACCCATTTTTCGACTGATAGTTCCCATGGCAGCTATAAGATATAGTCATCCGATTTTGACAAAAACTTCCAAATCTATGTGAAAGCGTATAATATTAATAGTCGCTGAAGTGGGAGTCGTTAACATTAAAAACAAAAAAGTTTTTCTCACGAAGACCCACTTTTCAACCGATAGTTCCTATGGCAGCTATAAGATATAGTCATCCGATCCGGTCGGTTCCGACATATTAGCAGTGTGCAGTAAAAAGAAGACTCTGTGCAAAGTTTCAGCTCGATAGCTTTAAAACTGAAAGACTAGTTTGCGTAGAAACAGACACGGACAGACAGACGGACGGACAAAGCTCAATCGACTCAGCTCGTCACCCTGATCAAGAATATATATAGTTTATAGGGTCGAAAATGAATATTTCTATGCGTTGCAAACTTCTGGGCAAAATTATAATACCCTTTGCAAGGGTATAAAAACTGATCTTTTTATACCCTTGGGGGGTTATTCGGATGTTTGTAACGCACAGAAGAAAGCATCTCCGACCACATAAAGTATATATATTCTTGATCAGCATGACGAGCTGAGTTGATATAGCCATGTCCGTCTGTCCGTCCGTCTGTTTCTATGCTATCTCCTCCCTCAGTTTTGAAGCTAACCAGTTTTAATCGTAACCAAACTTTGCACGAAGTCTTTTGGTACATATACGGTGCACATTTGTCGGAACCGGCCGGATCGGATGACTATAGCATATAGCTGCCATAGGAACGATCGGTTGAAAAAGTAGTTTTTGTTAGAAAAACTTTTTCGTTTTCAATGTTATCGCTCCCAACCCTCGTATTTATAAGTTTTCTATGATTTCACCGAGATTTATCAAAATTGGACAACTATATAGTATAGCTGAAATACAAAAGATAGGTCTGAAAAAAAGTTTTAGTATGAAAACCTTTTTTGTTTTTAATGCTATTGCTCCCAAACTCGTTACTGATTTATATGATATGCTAACACACAATTTTGTCAAGTCTTATCCAAATCGGATGACTATAGCATATAGCTGCCATAGGAATGATCGGTCGAAAAAATAGTTTTAGTGAGAAAATCTTTTTTGTTTTCAACGGTAGCGTCTTTGTACGTTCCAGTTATAAATATTATCTGTCTCAACACAATTTTTGAGAGTTTGATCAAAATCTGATGAATATATCGTATAGCTGCCATAAAAAAACTGGCAGAAATATATCATGCTCCAAGGGTATATAAACTTCGGTCGAGCCGAAGTTAGCTTTCCTCTATTTTTGATGATGTTTTTGCCCACAAATTTTTTAGCCCCTCAGGTTGTGATCATAGTTTTGTTTTTTGAGCATAACTTCGCCAAAAATCAATATTTTTCGTTCTGTAAATTATGTATTTTAGTTAAAAGATGCATTAAACTTTCCTCACCATTAGTTTAAAAAAAAACAAATTTTTGGTGTTTTTTTCATTTCATATTGGAAAAAAAGTGATTTTTGAAATTTCGAAAATTTGTGGGGGGGTTGTCCAAGCCACCCATTTAAAAGCTTCAAAATTCGTGTTTTTTAAGCAATTATTCTTTAATCTTTTTTTCTCATATTCTGAATTATGAAATATTAATGAAAAGTAAAAAAAGATTGAAGATGTGTGAAGTGATTGAAGATTGCAGCGGGCTTGTTTTATTTTATATCCGAGTACTTTTTGGTGGTGGCTGTCTTCTGTTTGCCTTTTTTTATTGTCTTTTTTATTTCTTTGGAGAGTTTTTCCTCTGTTTTATTGCGCTTCATTGCAATATTCTCTTTGCAAATCAATTCCATTTGTTATCGGGCTAAGCCTTTAGCTCCTAATGGCCAAACACATTCGGCAATTCACACGCATACGAGTCAGTTTGCAGTCAGAGCTTCGAGTCAAGAACTTCAGCAGCAGTTTGCAGCACGGCCACACAGATAAAATAAAAACAATGACAATTGTGATTTCACGGCAATCAACTAAATCAAAGTTTACAAATATTTATTCCATGTTTCCTAAGTTTAACCCCTCAATTTTATGTCCTGTACTTGGAAAAACCCGCTTTACAATAAGATAATCTGCAGTTGAAGAATGGATTGAAAAATGATGAGAGTTTAATCTGTGGTAGTTTCAAGACGGACAGTATTAACGCATCAGAGGCTGAATCGAACATAATCAGGCATGCTCTCAATTCCACTTTTTGAAAAGTAAATTGAACGCAATTCCGCATTTGCTAAGATTTTGTGTTCTCAATTCCGAATGAAATTGCTCTTTTTACTTTTTGCAAATCACTGGACCCGATGGCACAAATCAGCCGCACTGTTATCTAACCACTAGAGGGAAAAAAAAAAAAAAAAAACACCCCCCCCCTTAAAAAAAAATTATTAAAAAAACCCCTCGGTGAAAAAATTTTTTTGAGAATGGCACTAAATACACAAGAGAGAAAACAGAATTCCAAGCGAAACGATCGAAAATGGAACAGTCGAAAATGAGAGGGGCTGACTTATAGGTTTCACTATTGGTTTTCGTTTACGCAGCCAAAATCTGGACACATTAAACAAAAAAATTCTTTATAAATCAATACTAAAGACTAGAATGCAAATTAAATTTCACCCACAATTTTTAAATTTATTACAGAATTAAGGAAAATTCACGTTATGTACATCTAGCAACTGTTAGAATGCGTAGTTTGGCACAAACACTACTTTTCAAAACGAAAATCTGTTTCGTTTTAGTGTTGCGAGAACATGAATCAATTCCACTTTCGAAAAGTTGCCGTGGAAGTGGAATTGAGAACATGCCTTTATTTGTTGTTAATTATCGACTGTAACACACAGTTTTTACAAAAAAAATTCAATATTTTCCGACTTCCAGTCAAAAGAATTTCAGCTCCGTATGCAAATGTTGGTTATAACGGCATCGCCTAAATAGTAAATTGATTTTAGAGAGAAGTTTTCAATTGATTTGAATGGCTCATCTCCAGGAGCATTCGTCATAGCTATTGAACAGTAAATTTATTTTCTACATCTGGAAAACAAATGTTCATTTGTTAAACAGATTACTCTTTCTCTCTCTCTGTTAACCATTTTCCAACAGCCACAAGGTATTGCGCAATGCAACAGAATACATAACAAAGGCCACATGCCAAAACAATAGACAAATAACGAACAACATGATTATTAATTATTCAGCAGGGCAACGGCACTTCTCGGCCCTTTATTGTTAGTTATGGTTAACGTTTTAGGCCAACCGGAAAGGGGGAAACTTGTATGCAACGAACGAAGTGGACTGGTCCTCTCAAAATTATAAAATAAAATACGAGAAAAACTAACAAAAGGTCAGTAAAATATTCACTTCATTTTTTTTTTTTACCTCAAAGACCACCAAATCGCTTGTTTTCCTACCCATAATAGAACAAAATATTCTGCTTTATTTTTAATTAAAAAAAAAAAAGAAAAAAAAATTTTCCGAACCTTGTCAGGTGTGGGGTTCGAACCCACGCTCTCTCTCGAGAACCAGAGCTTAAATCTGGCGCCTTAGACCGCTCGGCCAACCTGACTTGTTGAGCGACAGCAACCAAACGTGCTATTTGAGAGTCGGGGCACATTGCCGACTGGCTATGCTGGTGTGGTATGTCGAATGAATATGTGTTTGTGTGTGTGTGTATGAATGTTTGCTCACATTTTGAGAGGGTGGGAATATAGCTATTTTTTTTGTTTAAATGAAAGCAAAGCAAAATGATTATTTAAAAAAAAAATTAAAACAAACTTTGTTTATTTATAGAACTTGCCACAACTATAGCAAATTTTGATCTGATAAAAGCAAATGAAATGCTAGGCCGGACAGCTGATAGGCATACAATGCCTCCGATTTCCTCCCTCAACCCTCGGACAAGGCACGGAAGAGTGACGGTTCAGCGAGCCCACTCTCCCTCTTGTATGCTTGTTTACTCAGCATGTGCCAAAGCTTTTTTGAAAGCTTATGCGATGCTTTTACTTATCTCGCGATCCGCATCTGTACAAGATTTAGGTGCTAATCCGAATTATTAGGCAAGGGTTGTTATTTGTAATGTAAAACCTTGAGGAGCAGCTACTGCTCCCCTCATTGTGGTATGATGAAAGTAAATCGCAGTGTAAATTATTCCGGAAGCTTTACTGTAATTGCATAGTGCGTGAGTGTCATGCAGTTGCTTCCTGGTGGCTCTGGGCTAAACTTGTGGCTCAAGTGTTGTTGGATCTCTATTGTTCCCACTGAATTGGATGCCCGCCCCGACACGCCAGCGGAATCATTACTGTGGCACCCACACATGGACTCGCACACACATACATAGATACGGTGTATTTGTGGATTCGGCGCAGTTAACGAAGCTGCGATTATCGTTTACGATAAACGATTTAAGCAACAACCCTTCGTGTTAGCGTAAAACATCCTGCCCAGAATCCGCAGCAACGTTTCAGTGCATTTCGTGAGTTCATTGCAGTCAGTTGTTGTTGGACGCGGGTCGCTTAGCACTTTCCATTCGGCATCGGGGCGGGGTGCCCAAAAAGAACTCGGTTACTGGGTGAAAACTGCACAACAACAACAACAAACAAGAGAGTGCGTCACTTGCATCATCCATAATGATTCCCTAGATACAGACAAACACCAACTATGTGTCTGCATTCAATCTTTCATTTGTTGCCATTATCGTGATGTAGGTCAGAAATTGCCACAAAGTCAAATTGTGCAACAAACTTTTCGCTTTTTCCAGCGGCCGACACAGAAAATTCGATCAACAGCATTAAAAATTGAATTAAAAGCGAAACGCAAAACGCATTCTCCGGTTTTTTTTCCTATTGTTTTCTCAATCATTTCGTATCTCTTGGATAATCGCAGTGAAATTATCCAACAATCAAGTGGGAAAGTGTAACGTGTTTAATCAATAGTGAAAAGCGGCAAAGTGAAAATCCATTCAGGCTGCCACTGCATTATTATTGTTGTCAAGCCCAACCCCTGACAAGTACTACTCGAGCTTCACTTGACTGCACCCTTATCCTTCGCCCCCTCCGTTTCGTTTTCGGGGAGTTGTCTTCGGTGCATTGCACTGTGCTTAACCCATCAAGCTAAGGCGTCAACTGGAGCAAAATGGATTTCTATACCAATAACAAAGCGCTGCACAATTCACAAAATGGTGAGTTCAATTAACTCGGCTTAATTGGACGCTGGTGTGTTCATTAATATTAAGTAATCTTATCTGGTCTTTATTTAGAGGTGGCAAATTGATCATACAATATGGCGCTTTCTTTTTATAGTCAATAAATTTTAGGGTGTTTTATCAGAATAAGAAGCAAACCCCTAAAAATTCAGACAAAGATTCATACGAGAATTCAGAACCAATTGTAAAGCTTAAGGTAGGGTTCGGAGGCTGCGGTTCCTTTAAATATCTAACCTTAGCTTAAAAGAACTTAAAAGATCTTTCAAAATATATTTTCGGTGAAATTTCACCGATCCTTGGAACGAAATATAACAAAACCCAACATAAAGCTAAGCACCTACAATAAGAAAATAACGACTGCACAAAACCTAGCATGAGCTGACTCGTTTTTGAACGATTTTGTTCGTGAATTATTGTTCACAACTGGACTACCATTGACTCTACCATTGAAAACAAAAAAGTTTTTCCCACTAGAACTAGGGTTGTCAATATTTTAACGAAAAATCGATATTTTGGTTAGACGACAAAGGTTATTCCGTTATTTTGTATGCCGATTTAGGCGATTATCGATATTTTTATAAACGATATTTCACAAAAAAGATATAGGTGAAAATTACAACTTAAAATTGCATTTAAGAACTAATCATACTTGTATGGATAAAGCATTACGGTGGAATATGAGGTGTCAGTGTTGGAATATATTAAAAATATCGACAAGAACCCAATAGCTTTTGAAGAGCTAATGCGGATCAATTGTTATTGCTGTCTGAAATTGCATTTCGATATTTAATTTCTCCTAAAAGATTAGTACCATCAGAACGGAAAGCATCCGCAAGCAAACTAGTGTTTCCAGTAGGGTTGTCGAATATTTCAGAAATATCTATATCGATATTTTTGGCGATATTGAAAAAAGTATCATTTCGATATAAATATTTTGGTGTCAAAAACATCGATATTTTCGATATTTTTCAATAAAAGCCCGGATCTTAACAATGAACAAGTCTATTGAGATAATTGAGGCGTCATTTGACGCGTAATAAGAACTGCAATCTGACTGCGCAAATAAAATATAGATTTAAAGTATATTTATTAAATTAACAAAAGATATTTATATTTTATTTCATATATAACATAAAAAGTTTTGAAAACATATTCATGAATTTAAATGAGTGATTACTTTTTTAATTCATCATTTTTCAAACTAGAGCATTCGAACTACAAAGCATAAAAAAAACTTATTCAGTTAAATTTTCGAAACTTAAAAACTTCTGTTTTTACCAATAATCGTTAGACAAAGATTTTAGGAAGACGCGTGCTCATCGGTCATTCGGCTTCTGGTGTCAGAAACCACACTTTTTCTTCCCGGTGTAATAAGATATGACAATGCCAAGTCAGAAAGCACTGGCAATGCGTCTTTCTCTGCAATCCAGGGCAAACTACGGTAAATTCCAATTGTACTCCAATAATTTATTCTCCTGTCCTGGTGGTTGTTGAGATATCATGGCAGAATTGTGATCAGCGAAAAGCGATCCTTCGAAAATTACGTCTTCAGATGTCGCGTACTTGTGTTTAAAGGGAGAACAATATGTGTGCAGCATGACTATAGGCGACTGCCACTGTTTGACGATAGTCGTCATGCTGCAATCATGTTATTCTTTACTGTTTTTAAAAATGAGCTGCATTTCAGCCAAGCCTCTCCATGCTTTGCGCCTTTATGTTTGTTGAGTTGCCATGGTCCTTACAACTTTTTGCACAGTTTACAGTTAATAAATCAACTTTCAAACCTTGTGCCTTACATGTCCAGAGCACAAGAAACAGTTATTCGTAACATTGTGACTGAAGGCTAAAACAAAAATATCCCCGAAAAATATCACCAAAAAATATTCGATATCCGATATATCGCCTCCGAAAAATATTCGATAATGACATTCCTCATTTTGGGCAAAAATATCGATATTTCGATATGTCGATAACATTTTCGACAACCCTAGTTGTCAATATTTTATCGACAAATCGATATTTTGGTTAGACGATAAAGGTTATTCCGATATGATATTTTGTATGCCGATTTAGGCGATTATCGATATTTTTATAAACGATATATCAGACAAAAATTACTATGGTAATAGGGGAAAATTACAACTTAAAATCTCATTTAAAAACTAATCATACTCGTATGGATACAGCATTGTCAGTGTTGGAATATATTCAAGATATCGACAAGAACCCAATAGCTTTTGGAGAGCTAACGCGGATCAATTGTTAATGCTGTCTGAAATTGCATTTCGATATTTAATTGCTCCTAAAAGGTTAGTACCATCAGAACGGAAAGCATCCGCAAGCAAACTAGTGTTTACAGACACCAGCAGTATAATGACAAGGGAACACATTATCCAGTGCTTTTTTTCAACTTTAAGTCAAACCACTACGGGTATTTTAGTTTCAAAAAAACAAAGTCACATAAATCTTAAAGTTAAAGTTAGAAAGATAAGATATACCGGCCACCACAATTGGGCATTAGTAGTCTTATGGTGAAGACGTTCCTAAAAAACTTTTCAATTTTCTTAAGCTTTAGACAATTACGATAAATCGATTTTTTGGACCCGATCAAATATCGATATTAAAAATTTTTATTTCTGAAATTATCGATATTGATGTTTTGAGAAATATCGACAACCCTAACTAGAACTACTTTGAGTTTGGAATCGGTATCATTGAAAACAAAAACGTTTTTCTTAGGCTGGAATGACACAGTCTTTTTTTACCGACAATTTCTAGCAGCAATATTGTCTAGCGAATTTCACCAATTCGAAAAATTTGATGCGGACTTAAATAACATACCAACAAATTCCTCAAGTTTATTGAAACCGAAAACCTCCATAAAACCACAAAAACGTTGTAAAACCACTCGCATACGTTGTGTACGCAGACAAACAAAAAGGCTAACCGTAGAATCCAAACGAACATCGAAATCAAACGTTGATCTCTGGATGGTATAAACAGCTGTTCGTGCTTTGTTTGGGCGCCCAAAGTAATTCAATTTATTTATTTTGACGGTCAGAAGCGAGAAAACATGTCCGAAAGGTGAACGGTAAAGTCGCTAGAAGCACTTTTATGAAGAACAAATTGCACTGATTAATGCCGTAGGGGCAAAGGTAAATATTTGGGACCTCAGCAATAAAAAAAATTTTGATGCAGTTGTCACGGAGAGACTCCAGCAGCAGTCCGCAGTCTAAAAAGATCTGCAACAAGCATGTCGGGGCCAATGTCGATATAGAGCAACAGCAGTAATTCTACGTTTTATGAAATAAAAACAAATAAATACGAGATGAGCAGTAGTCCTGGGCTGCTCACATGGTTGTACTCGGGGCACCCTTATCAAAAATCGTGGCTCATTTGCTTAGATATCTACATCGCGGGTAGAGTTTAAAATAGAATCTCGACGTGGAGTTCTGTATCAACCGAGTGCTGTAAGGCATAGATCAGCAGAGGTTTTAGATAGAAGTCGCACCCCACCATGTGGGAACTGTCAGGCTCAACAGTGTGCTTTTCAAATGTGTACCTGGGTCTCCTGGGGGCTCTAGTTGGGAGCCACCAACTTGGTTCAATGTATCGTGATTTTCATATTCTAAATTATTTTATTGCTTCTTTCAAATCCTCATAATTTTTTGTAAACAAATCACAGCTGGAACATTGTGTAAGGTTTAATTAAAAATACCAAATTTGTCTTTTTCTGGCGTTTTTGGCATTTTTTGGCTATCTCAGCGCACTACGTTTTACTTGCGAAATATAGGACTTTTTCGTGCGCCCAAAAAGTTTGGAGTACTCCTTACCGTGCGTTCAGCAGCAAGCAATATACTGTGCGGCGAATTCAACAATTGTCTATCTCGCTCTAACCCATTGCTACTCCTCCCATAAAAGCAAAATTGTTCTTAGAAACTGTAGCTAAAAAAAAAGCAGAAGTGATTCCAACCTAAGACGATTTTCATCCAACTTGGTGACATTGTGTGAAACCATAGAAAACTAATAAATACTATAGCCTAAGGCCCAAGTTGCTATGGCATTTTAAATTGGCCACAATTTGCTATTGTGTACCAATTCTTTCAAATAATAATAATAATAAATACTAATCAAACTTAACTAAACTTAAATAAACTCAAACTTTGCACAGAGTCTTCTTTTGACTGCACACTGCCAATATGTCGGAACCGACCGTATCGTATGACTACTTCTTGTAGCTGCCATAGAAATGATAAGTCAAAAATGGGTTTTAGTGAGAAAAATTTTTCTGTTTTTAATATTATCGCTCTTAATCTCGGTCGTGGGTAATATTATATGTTTTTAAGCTGATCTGCGAAGTTTGGTTGAAATTGCTAGCCGTTGAAGCAAGCTTTTTCAAGTGTATTAAAGCATCGTTTAATCCTAAAAAAGATTACATTTATTCCAGCACATATTAATCCCAAAGCAGGATCATTTGGATTAATCCCAAGAATGATACCTCTTTTTCTTTTCCCCCACCATATTCCATAGGACGTCCTTTTACACTTCAAATAGACTACATCAGTTTTGATTTATTTAGAACAAAGAAACATAAAAATTGTTGTGCATAACTTGCCAAAAGGACGTCTGAGAACGCTCGTTTTTCGATGTCTTATGTCTGTACTGCTGGGATTATATTCATACAGATACACCAAGGACGCCTGCAAAACTAGTCCAAAAGTCCACATACAAATACTTAAATTGTTTATCGTCTTGTGAAATGAACGCATACTCCCTTGCTAACATTTTCTCAAATGGTATACTGAGTTGTAATCTGAAGTCGGAGTTACATATATGTCCACAATATCTATTACATAGAACTCTGTTTTGAATTAAGAAGGTCCACGAAAACGGCTAAACATACGTACTATACTATATTCATCCACTTCGAATCGATTACGAATCTGTATACTTAGTGGATGAATACTGCAGTGGTAAAGAGACCATCGATCTTGTAATGGGTATTTCCGCCGCTGGATTGTTGCCGCATGTCTAAAATGCAACTTATATATTTTCGCTCTCGCTCTATAATTTATGACTACGTGATCTTGAAAGTGGTTGAAGAAATCAAATTTGGAAAGATACAGATTAAAATTGCTGAATATCCTGTTAGTCGAGATAAAAACACTCGAGCGTCAGTGCAAAAAATGTTAGAATAGCCTTCCTTAATGTTAGTTAACAGAGCCTTGAACCCGACTTTGCCCTTTTCGCACAATCTAAAAATAGGAATTACAAATATACTAAAAGAAAAACTTGACAAAAAACTAAAAATGTAATGCAGTTCTGCTTAGTCAAAAAAAAACCACAATTTTTCTATAAACATTGTCTTTTGTCTAACAGGCTATTGATCTCAGAACGAAACAATGCATTCTCTAAACTAACCGATAACACCTTTTCACAAGTGCATTAGCCTCAAACACCAACCATATCAATCGTGTTGAGCTCAGTGCCCTCGTCTGCTTGTTGTTACTTAAAAAACGAACGTTCAATAAATTTGCCCACAACAATAAAGCCAACATTATGATGAACATTTTAGAACTGGCACTTTGCCTAGTGCACATGTCTTTAATTTAGCCAGGAAATTGTAATAATAAATCGCAGGCACGCAACTTTGCTCAAAACGGAAAAGGGCGAGACGGTAAACATGGCCTGATGATATCACCCGCAAGTAAACGTTGTCTCTTCCTTGCAAAAGAAAAAAACCTACCACAAAATCACGCAGAGGCGTCTACATTTCGGGCTAAGCTTTTGGCTAATTGGCCCTTTGGTTGGTGTCATTGCAAGCGCTCAGGTAATGTTTCACCTACGCACTGTGGGTCTCGGCCAAAGCGGAATAACCCTTTTACATAGTTGCACAGGTTGCAGTTCAGCTTCTTTATGTCCATTTTCTGAACGCAAAAGGCTTCACATTTCATAAGCTCTTGACGTCTCGGAACATGACTTGGCGGACTCTGCTTCCCCATTTAGGGTAGTCTCGGCGTGTTCTTGATTTTCCACACCTTCTCTTTGGCTATTGTCAATGTCGCCTTCAAGCAGTTCCGCTGTCATCAAGTCATTTATGCTGCTGCCACACTCGGCTGCCTGGGACTTGCATTTCCATGCTGATGCCTCGCAATCGGCAAGAATGCTGCCAGGCAACTTCTTCTAGGCAAGTACATACGTATGTATGTATATTTATAGTACTCGTACTCATACATAAACGCTCATCAAATGTTGCATTCATCTTCTTTCTGGGCGACTTCTTTTTGTACGAGTAATTTATGCCGCCGTCTCATGCTGGCCTAAGATTCAAGTGCCCAGACAAATTGCGAACACTGAGGCGACAGTGTTGAAGTCTTTTTCATGCATCGTAGAAAAACAGCATGTTTCTTTTCTCTTCGTTTTTTGCCCCCCTCCCCTGCATAATCAAGATAATGTTAAATTGTCTGAAAAATTGTTGTTAATTTCCTTGGCACATTATAAAGCAATTTCAGCCATATGCAAAGGTTAAGTTCCACTTTCTTTACCACAAACAGGGGTAATTATAATGGAGATTGCTGAAAGCACTCTGTTGATATCAGAATGAGATCGAGTTTTCTATAAATTAAAACAAAATGTATGCTTCGATTCCCTTAAGACCGTGACACATCAATTAATATTTGTATGCCAGATAAGAGCGCTCATTTGCTCACAAATTTTGCGATTAATATTAAATGTAAGCTCTGAAAAACCGGACTCAATATTGCATCCCATTCAAAAACACAAAAATTCGCACCCAGCTCCAATACACTTGGCACAGCGTTTCCTTTCCCTGTTTAAGGGCTCCGCGAATTCGTGTGCATCTTATCGATAATTATACCCTGTACCCTTTGCAAATGGTTAAAAGGGGATTAATTTGTGCAAAATTATGTAACATGGAGTAGTATACAATTCCTAACCACTTTATAGGTTATAGGATATATATAAATATATCGATTTATTCATGTCCGTCCGTTCGTCTGTCTGTATGAACACGACGATTTCAGAGACTATTAAAGATAGAGACACAAATTTCATGTATGTAAATGTATACTTTACCCAGATCAAGTTTGTATTAGATTTGCAAAATTTCTCCCCTCCCTCCCCTTAAACCGCAAAAAACTGTCAGAGCCACAATTTTAAAGTCACAACGTCGTCGCTTAGTATGTATTATCTTAGGCTTTAAATCTATCTAGGACGGAGCGCTGTGTCTATTTCAGGTAGCTAGAGCGTATGAGTCAGGGTGCGCGCGCATGAGTGTCTCAATTGTACAGGGTATTTCGGAGTCTGGCCACACTACGGCAACGCTTTCACTTGTTTTGCTTTGGGTTGACCAATATTATCGAAGCTAACTTCGGCTCGACCGAAGTTTATATACCCTTGGAGCATGATATATGCGGCCAGTTTGTTATATGGCTATACGATATATTCATCAAAATAGTTTTTCTCACTAGAACTACATTTTGGAACGATCGTTCCCATGGCAGCTATATACTATAGTCATCCGATTTGAATCAAACTTAACAGAATTGTGTGGTAGTATATAATATTGATTTGGACAAAGTTTGGGAGCGATAGCATTGAAAACAAAAAAGTTTTTCTCACTAAGACTTTTTTCTCAGACCAATTTTTTGTATGGCAGCTATACTATATAGTTGTCCGATTTTGATAAATCTCGATGAAATTATGTGACATCATAGAAAACTTATAAATCCGAGGGTTGGGAGCGATAGCATTGAAAACAAAAAAGTTTTTCTCACTAAAACTAGTTTTTCGACCGATCGTTCCTATGGCAGCTATATGCTATAGTCATCCGATTTGAATTAAACTTGACAGAATTGTGTGGTAGTATATAATATTGATCTGTACAAAGTTTGGGAGCGATAGCATTGAAAACAAAAAAGTTTTTCTCACTAAGATTTTTTTAAGACCTATCTTTTGTATGGCAGCTATACTATATAGTTGTCCGATTTTGATAAATTTCGGTGAAATTATTTGAAATCATCGAAAACTTATAAATACGACGGTTGGGAGCGATACCATCGAAAACAAAGAAGTGTTTCTCACTAAAACGGCAGCTATATGCTATAGTCATCCGATCCGGCCGGTTCCGACAAATGTGCAGCGTATTTGTACTAAAAGACTTCGTGCAAAGTTTGGTTAAGATAGCTTTAAAACTGACGGAGGAGATAGCATAGAAACAGACGGACGGACGGACGGACGGACAGACGGACATGGCTATATCAACTCAGCTCGTCATGCTGATCAAGAATATATATACTTTATGTGGTCGGAGATGCTTCCTTCTGTGCGTTACAAACATCCGGACAATTTTAATATACCCTCTCCAAGGGTATAAAAATAAAAATCTCTAGGAAATCAAAAATCACGTTATATTGTGAGCTAGAGCCTAGCACCTGGTTTTATGTGGCTTATCTTAAAAAGAAGGGAAAATAAATACAAAAATGCTCTTCTTTAATCAGTTAATTCACAAAAATATTTTAGTGTTTGAGACAAGTATTGTACAGGGGTTTTCCGAGTAATGTGACAAAAATATCCATATTAATATTTTTGGTCGATATTGAATTAAAGCAGAGTTGTTTTGTCTCCATTAGTTAGAGCAGTCCGCATTTGCCATCAGGGCGGTATAATAAAAAGAACAAATTAATTTAAAAAAAAGTCTGACGCAAAAATATTTACAACAAGAGAAAAAAAAACATATAGATTTAATGTATATTTATTAAATTAACAAAAGATATTTATTTTTCATTTCATATATAACATAAAAGTTCTGAAAACTTATTCATGAATTGAAATTTATGGAACGAAAGCAGTGTTTACTTTTTTAATTCATCATCTTTTAAACTAGAGCATTCGAACTAAAAGCATAAAAAACTTATTCAGTTAAATCTTCGAAAAAACTTCTAATTTTACCAACAATCGTTGGACAAAGATTTAAGGGTGACGCGTTGAGTTATTTGCTCATCGGTCATTCGGCTTCTGGTGTCCAAAAACCACACTTTTATAGCCGATGCCAATCGTTCCGATGGCACGGAGCTTCCCGGTGTAATAAGATATGACAATGCGCAGTTAGAAAGCACTGGCAATGCGTCTTTTTCTGCAATCCAGAACTTAATAGGGTCCCGTTCCAGGGCAAACAACGGTAAATTGCAATTGTACTCCAATAATTAATTCTCCTGTCCTGGTGGATGTTGAGATATCATGGCAGTATTGTGATCAGCGAAGAGCGATCCTTCAAAAATTACATCTTCAGATGTCGCACACTTGTGTTTAAAGGGAGAACAATATGTGTGCAGCATGACTATAGGCGACTGCCACTGTTTGACTATAGTCGTCATGCTGCAATCATGTTATTTTTTACTGTTTTTAAAAATGAGCTGCATTTCAGCCAAGAATCTCCATGCTTTGCGATTAAATGCGCCCTTTATGTTGTTGAATTGCCATGGCCCTTACAACTTTTTGCACAGTTTACAATTTATAAAACAACTTTTAAACATTGTGCGTTACATGTCCAGAGCACAAGAAACAGTTATTCGCAACATTGTGACTGAAGGCTAAAACAAAAGTATCCCCGAAAAATATCACCAAAAAATATTCATATCGATATATCGCCTCCAAAATATTCGATAATGATATTCTTCATTTTGGGCAAAAATATCGATATTTCGATATATCGATAATATTTTGACAACCCTAAAAAGTAGTTTTAGTAAGAAAAACTTTACATTGTAATTGGAAATTGTTTTGTAGTGCCCCTGAAGATGGTTGCCGAGGAGCAACTGAAATATATTGGAAAAACAGCATACACATCTGTGTGTTTTACTAGACCTCGAGCCCGCAATACTCAAATTCTACGATTTAGAAAGGTCGCTAACTATCAACTTTTTTTTTCAATGCTATCGCTCCCAAACCTCGTATTTGTACGATTTCTACGCTTTCACATAATTCCACTAATAGCTGCCATACAAAATATAGGTTTGAAAAAAAATCTTAGTAGGAAAAACTTTTTTGTTTTCAATGCTATCACTCCAAAACTTGTTACTGATCAATATTGTAGGCTACCACACAATTCTGCCAAGTTTGATTCAAATCGGATGACTATTGCATATAGCTGCCATACGAACGATCGGTCGAAAAAATAATTCTAAGTTTAGTTCAGTTTAGTTTATTTTCATTTCCCAATGCTACAAGAATTTCTTATAATTTAGTGCATTAGTCACATGTGGTTCTTTTAAATAAGTAATACATATAACATATCTTAAAAGCTAACAATAATTTAATAATTGAGCTTTGTCCGTCCGTCTGTCTGTCTGTTTCTACGCGAACTTGTCTGTCAGTTTTACAGCTATCGTGCTGAAATTTTGCACAGAGTCTTCTTTTTACTGCACACTGCTAATATGTCGGAACCGACCGGATCGGATGGCTATATCTTATAGCTGCCATAGGAACTATCGGTCGAAAGTGGGTTTTAATGAGAAAAATTTTTGGTTTTTTTTAACGTTCTCCTTCCTTTTTTTTTGCTTTTCTTTGGAAGTTTTCGTCAAAATCGTGCTTTATTTTAGCTGCCTTAGGAATATTGGTTTGGTTTGTTTGTTTTTTTAATGCTGGCGTTCTTAAACTCTGATTTACAATATTAAAACATTTGCAAGGGTTTAAAAATAAGTTAGCGTGGCCTTCTCGTTTATTTTATTATTATTTTTTTTTAATATTTTGTCTTTGAAAGTAATTAACTAATTCTACTTTGAAATGCTTTGCGTTGCTAATAATACTTTCCAGTTATGAATATTATGTATTTCAACACCATGTGGGAGACTATGATCAAAATCGGATGAATATATCGTATAGCCGCCATATAAAAAACTTCACTGATATATGCCAATAAAAAACTTCGGTCGAGCCGAAGTTAGCTTCCCTCTATTTTTCGTTATTTGTTGTTTAAATGCAAAACCGGATCGCTCACTTCCAAGACTTTTCTAATAAAATTCCTTGCTGCATTGATTATAATGTTTTTGAAGTGCTTAGAGTGATAATTTATTAATATACCAATCCAGTTTTATTGTATTGTCCTTCCTATGTATTATGGAATCCAAGAACGTTAGTCGTTGGTCAATTTCTAACTCAATCGTAAACTTTGTCTTTGTAATAATTGTTAAGCTTTCTAAGTGTTTCCCCAATATCGTCCTCTTTCACTATTGCAAATAAGTCATCAACATATTTGGTGAGAACTTGGCTTAATTGGCGATGCCGGCGATCCCATGGGTAGTCCTTTAGGCTGTCTATAAATCTTCACGTCAAACTTAAAATGCAGAAGGTCAAGATATCCAAGAACAACTTTTTATACTCTGTACCGAAGGTACATAGAGTATAATAAGTTTGTGCAAAAGTATGTAACAAGGAGAAGGAATCATTTCCGACCCTTTTAAGTATATATATTCTTGATCAGCATCAACAACCGAGTCGATAAAGCCATGTCCGTCCGCCCGTCTGTCTGTCCGTTGTCCGTATGAACAAACAGATACTTGCAGGCAGATCAAGTTTATTTTTAATTTTTGCCACGCCCCCTCCTGTCGCCGCAATTTTGAAAAAACGTTATATCTCCCACAGTTTTGTAGATAGATGAAATGATAAAGATCGGATGAGCGGTTCTCAAGTTATAAGCAAATAAGTGAATTACCCCCCACATAAAGGAAGGCTACTAAACCTTTTTTCCGGGCAGGGCCGACTTTAACTTATGCTCTCGGTTTAATCGCTCCCTCAGCTAACTTAATGTTAATGATATGGAATAGGAACTCATGATTAGATAATTTATACAAGTGAAGGCAATCAAATACTTCTTCCCATTTTTTAAGGGCATGTCAAAGTTAGGAAGGGCCGTCCTTTAAAGATATTCGATACATTTCATTAATGAAGTGGGCCTGCCGAACCAATTCTGTCCTTTTGGGTTCATTGGCCGACCTGCTTGTAGCAGGTCATGAAATCTTCTATAAGCTTACACTTATTGCAAATCTATGGAATGTATCAATCAATTTATTTCACTATTTCCAAAACGTTTAAGCCATTTACCGGAATCTCTAGAGCAATTTTGATTCTCGAAAACACCCACAACACTCTGTCTTTATCCACATGATCGTATTCGCCGCTGACCTAAACAAACCCCGCTTGTCTCATTTGACAAAATAAAATTACGCTTAACAATCATTTAATAATTTAGCAGTTTTTTGCAAATTTATCTGTGGGGAGACAGCTCAACCCACTCTATTGTTCTCCCTCTCCGTAACTGTCGCGCATTGTGTGCCGTAACCCTACATTTTGGCGTCACCGAGTCAAGCCGAAGCATGCACCATTAACCCAGCGAACTAAATAAATGAATTTCACCTTGACGTCGCCGCTAAAACAATTGCCAACGTCATTGTCTCGCTTACCGGAATGAGGTACACACCACCAGCATGTAAATACAGTGAGAGCTCGCGGAGATGAACATAGTCAATGATTGCTGTTAGCCAGGAGAGGTGTTTCGCGAATCTCGTAACAAGGTCAGCGTTTGTTATGGGTCCCCGCTCCGTTGTCAACACCTACACGGATGGCGGAGCCATGGTGGTAGTGTTTGCTTATCAAGCCAGCGCGACGCGACGCCCATGAGTCAGTGCATGACCAAGAAAGGTAACCTAAACGGAAAGCAAAAGAAGCAGAAATTGCCACAGCGACAGAAGAACAATAGGGGAGAGAGTCAAAGAGAGAGAGAGAGAGAGTGCGAACGCGGCGCAGGTAGAGTTAATAGCTGAGAAATGCTCACTGCGGACGGCCATAAAACACCGGTTCGGAGCGGCAAAGCGGCCCTAATGACGGTAATGCGATCGCTAGCCAGAAAACTATGTGTGTAGCTCAGTTGCTTGTGTAAACTCTGACGACGCGGCTCATAGCGTTCTTGCCTAGATTTTCAGTGTTAGTAATAGCGCGTCGAGTCAAAGGGAGATAAGATTTTTCACTTTGATTATTGAATTGTGCAAAAGCCCCATATGATCTATTTGTAGCTAATATTTCGGTGTTTTTTCTCGGTTGCAGTGCGCAAAATGTTGGAGGACACCCAGCTAGTGTGGGTTCGAGACGCCACCGATGGCTATATTCAAGGACGTATTACGGAAATCGGTGCTAAAGATTTTGAAGTGACACCAATCGATCGAAAATTCCCCAAACGCACCTGTCACTACGATGACATCCATTCCTCATGCGATGGGCCCCAGGATCATGATGATAATTGTAAGTATAAATGATGATCAAGGAGGAGTGTTTCCTTGTTTTTAAAACTGTTACATAAATACCTGAGCATCAAACATTTTTGCAAAAAAAAAGAACCTAGTAAGAAATTCGGTCAAGCTCGACTTTAATATACTCTGTACCTGCGGAGAGTATGTTTAAAATGTTTTTTGCTGGTGCAGTAACCAAATTCCGCAATGCTGCTGCAGCGAACTATCTTTTGTTCACTACGTGAATATCGTTAATCCCATTTAACCTATCCTTTGGCGAATCGATAAATAATTCGGATTACCAAATATTTATAGAAGGGTGGTCCATCTAGTGTTTGGAATTTGAACTATTCATAATTTGACTTTAAAAACGTCAAATGTAATTCGGTAATTCCATTTACGAAATGGGTCGCTATTCGCATAAACATATTTTCAAAGTGGTGAGTCCTCGACTCAAACTGTGCGAAATTTGAAAAAAAACATTTAACAAAAAAAACCCAATTTGTGGATCAATTCGTGAGGCGAATTCGTGAAACTGGAATGTTGGTGGAAAAACCAACCCGTGTACGAACTCGTCCGAAACATTTCCAAGTTAGCCGTGGTGGTCATTTGACCGAAATTGTTTTTCGTAAATGAAATACACGAACCAACCTGAAAAATATCGAGCCGGTTTTTTTATAGCTAAATTAAAATTTCAATTTTTAAATGGACCACCCTGTGCAAAACTGCATCAGGTGAGGTGCCACAAATTTTCAATTAACTTCATCTGCCTGCAAGTATAAAGAGCAAATGTTCCTAACATGTCGAAACTCTAGCTCTAACCATCTCTGAGATCTGCTGTTTGTTCTTACGCACAGACGAACGATATGCCGCCTCTCGGCTGTTAATGCTGATCAAAAATATAGATGCTTCATAGGGTCGAAGATGCTTCCCTCTGGCTGTTACATACAATTGCTCAAACTTTATATACCCGGTTTACCTTTCGTACAGAGTATAAAAATACAAGTATTTTGCAGCTGTTTGTATGAAATTAATGTGGGGAAAACAGTAAAGTTTGAGTATACCCGCGAAGGTTAGGCTAAACTAAAGCCTTGTTTAAATTGTGACTAAATCTTATCTTCACATATTTGAGGATAAATATCAGTAAGATAAGATCGTATTATCGCAAATAATTCCTAGAATGCAGCTGCGACTTATGGTCAAAGAGGGTTGCTATTTATTAATAGGTTGTTGATTTGGAAACCAAAACAAATGTAATCAAAAATAGTCTTATAAAGTGATTAGTGCAGACGATGACTTTTGAAGTATTATTTTTTTAATGGCATGTTTTTTATTGATCAAATGTTTGAATTGCATTCATAATAAACACTCCTACCGTTTTTACCATAAAATTTCGGATTTCGTTTCGAAATATTTTTAAAGAATATTTTTTTCAAGTTGGATTCTGTATTGTGAAAAATTTGTTATAAAGGGTGATTTTTTAAGAGCTATGGGAAAGTTTAAAAAAAACACATAAAATTCAGAAAAATGCATGAAATCGTTATTTGAATCGATAGTACGGTCCATATAATTTAATGTTTCAAAATTATTTCATGCAAATGTTGACCGGACTCTCAAATGGTCCATCCGCTTAGTCCAATTTTGGCATACTCTTTCCAACATTTCGGCCGGTGATCTCACGAATAAATGCTTCAATGTTGTCTTCCAATCCGTCAATTGAAGCGGGCTTGTCTGTATAGACATGAGCTTTAACATAGCCCCACAAAAAATAGTCTAAAGGCGTTAAATCGCACGATCTAGGCGGCCAATTGACCGGTCCCGAACGTGAAATAAAATGTTCACCGAACTCGCCACTCAGTAAGTACATTGTTGCGCGTGCTGTGTGGCATGTGGCACCGTCTTGTTGAAACCACATGTCATGCAAGTCAAGCTCTTGCATTTTGGGCAAAAAAAGTTGGATATCATCTCACGGTAGCGCTCACCATTCACAGTTACCTTACGATTCGCATCATCTTTGAAGAAGTACGGTCCAATGATGCCACCAGCCCATAAACCGCACCAAACTGTGACTTTTTCTGGATGCATTGGTAGCTCTTGCAATGCTTCTGGCTAATATTCACTCCAAAATCGACAATTCTGCTTATTTACGTACCCATTGAGCCAAAAATGAGCTTCGTCGCTGAACACAATTTTTTCGGTAAAAAAGTGGATCTTCGGCCAACTTTCCAAGAGCCCATTCACCAAAAATTCTACGTTGCGGTAGGTCGTTCGGCTTCAATTCTTGCACCAGCTGTATTTTGAAAGGCTTCGCACCTAAATCCTTCCGCAAAATTTTCCACGTTGTTGAGTAACAGAGGCCCAATTGCTGCGAACGGCGACGAATCGATAATTGATGGTCATCATTAATACAGCTGCGATATTTTCTGCAGTTCGCACTCTACGGAAGCGTGTTGCTGGTTTAATGTCCAACAATGCAAATTTGGTGCGAAATTTAGTCACAATAGCCCGAATAGCCGCTTCAGTGGGTCGACTTTCTTAACAGAGCACGCATTTTGATAATAAAATTCAATAATTTGCAAGCGTTGTTCGTTTGTAAGACGATTCATTGTTAAATTATAGACCAAACTGAAGATGTTTGACAGTGAAACAAAACACGAAAAATCTGGTACCTTTCTAGTGTTGCCAGAAAGAGAGTAGCTAAAAAATCGCCCTTTAAATTCATTTTTTAAAGTATTGTCCATCGCTGGCCACTACCATCTCGAAAAAAATGATTTTTTAATGCAATCAACGAATCGATCCAATTTTGGAATTTCCGGAGTTATCGACAAAAACAAATAGTAGTCGGAGGGAATGTCTGGACTATGCGGCGTTGGGATAGAACTTTCCTTTTCAGCGTTTTAAAGTATGTCTTGATCGACTGCGCAACATATGGCCGAGCTTTGCATTGTTGCAAAACAACCTTGTTGTGCCTTTGCTTCAATTCTGTCCATTTTTGTATCAATGCTCTACTGAAACGCATGAATTGTTTTCGGTTGAGTTGCCGCTACTTACACCCATTTGTAGCAGCTCTTAGTACACTACGCCCAATTGTTCCCGCCAAATGCAGAACCCGACCTTGCCACCGTGAATAGTCGGTTTTGTGGTTTTGAATGATTTTTGCAGCATTTGAGGTGGCTCTAGATGCATTTCTCTTTTAAATAAAAGCTGAAAAGTAAACTTTCCCGCCAAATTGTTTTTTTGTGCTTTTCTTTGCAAAAATAGGTTGCCACATTCCGAATTGATATTGGGACGCCATCTCTTAAAAATCCTTCCAATACTTTTTTGTACGGGTAATACTTGGCTCCATCATGACAAACCCATAACGCCAAGTGGATTTTGACGCACCACAGATTTTGTGTGCCAACGAATTAATGAGTCCCAGAAAAATTCTAATATTCTTACAGTAAAGCTTATTTTTTTGTTTTTTTCTTAAAACCGTAGTTTCTGGTTTGAGGAAATCGAACTTGACAATTTCATGTGGTCTCATTTATGCAATGTGCAAGAATTTATCGGTGTACAACTAATTTGATGCTGTTTCAGAATGTTTTGTTTGGGTGTGGGAATCTTGAAACGTTATTGTGTTAAGACACTTTTACTGACCTGACATTAAGTTCAATCCACGATTATGGGTTGGAGCATTTTAACCGCAGAATTGGTTGAATTTACAGACGAAATTTTATCTGTGTGCAAGATTAAAATTGCATTTTCGCAAAAAAAATCAGTGAAAAGTCAAGAAACGGGAATATCTCTCAGCTTGTGAGGATTCAACTCCGCTCATATAAGTTGGGGACAGGAGCTTCTTCAATATTCAATAATCAAAATGGCCTTTAGTAAATATGATCTGTTGCGGTCATGTACTTTTTGCTTTTCCCGGCTCAACTCGGACTATAATAAAATCTAATGAGATTAAGCCACAGTAGACAATACCTTAGAGCTGGTCTTACCTTCGCCTGAAATAAGTTTAAAAGTAAAAGTTTTTGGTATGACTCATTGCAACCCACAATTACTTTGTTCGAATGGTAAAAAATACGGCACAGAATGAAACTTCCTTATAACCCGGTAAATTGTAAAATTATCTTTTACATGATCGAACAAAAAGTCGATCGGCTCATGCAAGTTCACTCACTTTTTCAATAGAGAGAATTGATTGTTAGTCGTACGGACAAAAATTTGTCTTATACTCACTGTTTTTATCAAATTAAATGTTAAGGTGAATGTGCTTAAACAGATTAGCTCTTTGTTTGAAGTTCATTTTTCGACCGATAAAACAAACACTGTATGGCCAGAATGTGACTGAACGACGTACACACAAAAAAAACTCTGTGAGTAAATTTAATCGATAATTGCGGGTTAGAAAGGCGTCAACCCATAAAGTCAGTAAAATTAACAAAATTTTACAGTAACAGTTTTGAAACTTTTTACGGAAATTTTAAAAAAAAAAATTTTTTAAATCCCCAAACCAAAAAATAAATATTTACATTTTTTAAATAAAATAATAAACTTAAAACACCAACAAAAAAAATAATCCCATATTTCTCTCTCTCTCTTTTTCTCTCTCTCTCTCTCTTTTTTTTTTTCTCTAATTTTCGTTTTTTTGTAAGTTTGGTGGTGTGGCGGGGGTTTTATAATTTTGGTCCTGAATAAACAAAAGGCAAATTTTTTTTTAATTTTAAATTTTTTAATACTTTGGGGGTTTGAACTTACACTAGGTCCATTGGACTGAACACGATTGGAAGGACGTCTTTTCCGGTTAGGCCAATGCGCGCGTTAATAGCAATGCGTCTACAATATTATTTGTTTTGAATCTCACCATTCCATTCACTTGGAGGATGGCCTTTACTGATGTTTCTGACGTCTTTGGTAATACGCAGTTAAGGGATTTTTGTGCTTTTGAAGAGTTTTGTCACACTTGAAAATAAATTGCACATCATCAAGTATCAAATTAAATTTCAAACAAAAGATTAACACCTTCCACTTATATAAATATCCAGAAGAGAAATTGGCAAAGTCAGATTTTTATTCTGTTTATGTGTCACATAAACTTAGTAGTATGGACAAATAACTGCATTTTGCTTCAGATTTGGCCAATTCTTCCTTCTAGCGACGAAAGAATTGAAGACGCCTCAGCACTTTAGTTTGAACCTAAGAATCATTGTAGAAACAGTATTTTCAAATTCTGTATACCAGCAGCGACAAGATCCGGCAAAAACACCGAAGTTATGCAGTCTTCACACCAATTATTCACACAAATTCTTACAAATAAAATAGCTCAAAGCAAAAATATAGGAACCAAATTACTTCGAAAGGGTATGTCGTGGCACTCCATTAATAAAAATCGATGACTTGTTTACAATAATATTTATTTAAATTCCGTCGCTTTGGCTCCAATTGCAGCTGCTATTTTCCAGGCAATTTCTTTTGAAAAAGCGGTTGCTTCCTTTTAATTGGCCTGATTTAAATCACTAAGCAATTAACAAACTAGTCAGCAGCAACTTTGGACAATACAATCACGACATTAAACCACATAAAACAATAATTGTTAATCAATTAATTAATTGACGCTCGGGAGTTTGCTAAGCCAAATTGTAAACGTCGGCTTTCCATGGAATTAATATGTTAATTCAATGCGCCGGCCTAAGTATAAGGGTTCAAAGACATACTGAAAATTCAAAGTCAAAGACGCGACAGTGACGCGGCGTCATTTTCGGTAATTTTCTACCTGCTGCAAAGAGAAGCAAGATAAAAGGGAACTCACGAAAACTTTCGCTTAAACTAAACAGAATACGAATAATATTCTTCGCGAAACTTTCGCTTGAAGCGAACCTTCGCTTGTGTGTCGGGTGGGGTGTTCGTGTAGTGTGCTTGAGTATGTGTTTGTGTTTGTCAATTGTACAGGGTATATTAAAGTTGGGCTACTCTTTTTACTCTACGAGTAACGGGTATAAATAGAGGGATGCTAACTTTGGCTCGACTGAAGTTTATATACCCTTGGAGCATGATATATGTCTGTCAGTTTTTTATATGTCTGCTACATGATATATTCATGCGATTTTGATCTAACTTTCCAAATATAATATTCATAACTAGAAACTCTAGAGACGCTACCATTAAAAAACGAAAAAGTTTTTCTCACCAGAACTATTTTTTCGACCTATCCTATTGAAGCTATATGCTATATTCATCCCATTTGGATCAAACTTGACAGAATTGTGTGGTAGCATATAATATTGATCAGTAACAAGTTTGGGAGCGATATCATTGAAAACAAAAAAGTTTTTCATTAATACTTTTTTCAGATCTATCTTTTGTATGGCAGCTATTCTATATAGTTGTCCGATTTTCATTATTATTATAAAATTCCAACACTAGCGTCTTTGTCAAATATTTCCGACATATAAACAGCAGCCCTCGTAGCAAAAGCATATGATCGCTTTTGAGTAATTAATACCTCGAATCGGTAGCAACTTGTGGTAAATTAGTTTCTATTTAAAAGAAACCTGACATACATAACTACGTGACCGAATACACTGATCCGATCAGAACTTGTTGTGTGAAATTGCTTAATTTTTTTGACTTTCTTCTTAGCTGGTCTTACATGTGCCCTGTCCATGCTACCATGAAAAACCGTATTAAGACATGACCCCCCAGCCTTTTGAGTGAAAGTTGCCTTGCATTATTAAATAAACTACTTTTGATTACTTTAATTTCTAGGTGAACTTATGCTGCTCAATGAGGCCACATTTCTGGACAATCTGAAAACACGCTACTACAAAGACAAGATTTACGTAAGTAGCCAAATTCCAAAACACCTCAAAAAACTAACTATTGGGGCTGCTTGCAGACCTATGTGGCCAACATATTGATTGCCGTAAATCCATATCGTGAGATCAAAGAGCTTTATGCACCCGATACCATCAAGAAGTACAATGGACGTTCACTGGGTGAACTGCCACCGCATGTCTTTGCCATTGGTAAGATCTGTACTAGTACGAAATGATGAGCGGTAAGCAGCTAACCCTTTTAATTTTCCTACGCTTAGCTGACAAGGCCATTCGAGATATGCGTGTCTACAAGCTGTCGCAGTCCATCATTGTTTCTGGCGAGTCGGGTGCTGGTAAAACGGAATCCACCAAATACTTGCTGAAATATCTCTGCTACTCTCATGATAGTGCTGGTCCCATCGAGACCAAGATTTTAGATGGTATGTTTAATGCCCATTCTCATATACCCAGGCTCTTAGCACTTTAAATGTTTTCCTTAGCCAATCCCGTTTTGGAGGCCTTTGGCAATGCCAAGACCACGCGCAACAACAACTCGTCTCGATTCGGCAAGTTTATAGAGGTTCACTATGATGCCAAGTGTCAGGTGGTAGGTGGCTACATCTCTCACTATCTGCTGGAGAAGAGTCGCATCTGCACGCAGAGCGCTGAAGAGCGAAACTATCATGTGTTCTATATGCTACTTGCCGGTGCTCCACAGCAGCTGCGCGACAAACTTCACCTGGGCAAGCCGGATGACTATAGGGTAAGTGCTCTCAATCTTTTAATGTCCATTTTATTGTCTGACTCTTGCCTCCTTTTGATCTAATCTAGTACCTCTCCGGCTGCACTCAGTACTTTTCCAATGCCAAGACCGAACAGCTTATACCTGGCTCACAGAAATCCAAAAACCACCAAAAGAAGGGTCCCCTCAAGGATCCGATCATCGACGACTATCAACATTTTCAGAATCTGGACAAGGCCTTAAGTCGCCTGGGTTTGTCGGAGAACGAAAAACTGGGCATTTATTCACTGGTGGCGGCCGTATTGCAGCTGGGCAACATCACCTTCGAGGAGATACCCGATGATGTGCGTGGAGGATGCCAAGTTTCGGAGGCCTCCGAACAATCGCTTACCATAACAAGCGGCTTACTGGGCGTGGATCAGACGGAGCTGCGCACTGCCTTGGTTTCGCGTGTGATGCAGAGCAAGGGCGGTGGCTTCAAGGGCACGGTTATTATGTAGGACGAAACCATTTCATTACCAGCTAATTTGGTTTATTAACACATTCCCCTTCCCTTTGTGCAGGGTTCCTTTGAAAATCTATGAGGCAAGCAATGCCCGTGATGCTTTGGCCAAGGCCATCTACAGTCGCCTTTTCGACCGAATTGTGGGCCTCATCAATCAGAGCATTCCCTTCCAGGTTTCAAACTTCTACATTGGCGTGTTGGACATTGCCGGGTTTGAGTACTTCACCGTCAACTCCTTCGAGCAATTCTGCATAAACTATTGCAACGAAAAGCTGCAAAAGTTCTTCAACGACAACATTCTCAAGAACGAGCAGGAGCTGTATAAGCGCGAAGGCCTCAATGTGCCAGAGATAACGTTCACCGACAATCAGGACATTATCGATCTGATTGAGGCCAAAATCCAATGGCATTTTTACACTACTCGATGAGGAATCAAAGCTCCCAAAACCATCGCCTTCACATTTCACCGCCGAAGTGCACAAGTCCTGGGCAAATCATTATCGTCTGGGTTTACCGCGCTCCTCGCGCCTCAAGGCACATCGCACGCTGCGGGATGAGGAGGGTTTCCTGGTGCGACATTTTGCTGGAGCCGTTTGCTACAATACCGAACAATTTATTGAGAAGAATAACGATGCTTTGCATGCCTCGTTGGAGGGTCTAGTTCAAGAGTGCGAGAATCCATTGTTGAAAGACGCTCTTCCCATCGGGCAGTAATACTTCTGTACGTGGCAAATTGAATTTCATATCGGTGGGTTCCAAGTTCAAAACACAGCTGGGAGAATTGATGGAGAAACTAGAGCAAAATGTAAGTACAATGATTGAATGATTGCCACTACTCTGATTAATGGTCGGTGAATTCAAAGAGGGTTTTTGAAGAAATGTACATGGCCTCCAAAGTTTTGGTTCCACGTTTATTCTGTTAAAAAAGTAGGGTTTTTTGTTGTATCAATTATAGAAAGGATTAAATGAAGTTTTACTGTAACAAGTATTGCATTGTGACCGTGTGTGGCCCAGCGGTCAGTGTGCTTGACTGCTGGGCGGGAGGTCGTGGGTTCGATCTCGGAACACCTAATAAAAAAAGTTTTTTCTTTCTTTAAAAAATAGCTTTTCCACATCCGGTCACCTTCACCAGCTATTGGCGCCAGCTGTGAAGTAATCTAGCCATGAAAAAGCAAATTCTCAAGCTTTTGCCCTTCGGATTCGGCGTTAAACTGTAGGTCTCTTTCTCTTGTGCGAAAAATTTAAAGCACACAAGCCAAGAGATTGTGAGAAAGCTTGGCTTGGCCCCGTTGGTCTCAGGGTACTTCAGAGTCAGGCCACTCGACTTGCAACGCTCCTACTTGTTCTTAATCTTCAGTTTGTACAAGGCCAGATTATTTACTTGACGAGGACCGCTCTTTTTTAAAGAAGGAACACAGTGAGAAAGTACAGATCCGGTACGGTTATTAAAATACTGTCAGTGAAAGCCAAAGGTTGGTCCTTTCGTACCGAATTCCAAAAAAACACTTTTCCAACCCAAATTTAAAAAATCAAACAACTTGTCGTGACGGTGAAAGAATAACTTATGAAAGAACTGCATAAAAAAGAGGGCGTCTACAAGCAGTCGAAGTGGTAAACGTTGATTTGTTGATACTTTATGACAGCTTTTTTGAGTAACCAGGAAGATCAGAGCCAGAACAAGTGGACGTCGAAATGGCGATAACCGTTAAGATTTGTCTCACAAATTGCATAAACATTTTATTTTTACAACTATATACATATTTCTTAAAATTTTATGAATTTGTTGGACTGGGAACTTAGTATTCAGTCCTACAACTCCTAAAAACTCTCGAAGATTTGAAAATAAACTTGCCAACGAAACTCTTACAAATCCTAAAAATTGTACATCTTTATTAAATGCAAATCTATCTTCATTATAGGGTACGAATTTCATCCGCTGCATCAAGCCCAATAGCAAAATGATCGATCGACAATTTGAGGGTAGCCTGGCCTTGGCTCAGCTCAAATGCTCTGGTACAATCTCTGTGCTGGAGCTGATGGAGCATGGTTATCCATCCCGGGTGCTTTTTGCTGATCTGTATAGCATGTACAAGTCGGTGTTGCCACCAGAGCTGGTCTCGCTACCAGCTCGCACCTTCTGTGAGGCCATGTTTCAGTCGCTCAACCTAAGTGCCAAGGATTTCAAGTTCGGCATTACCAAGGTGTTCTTCCGCCCTGGAAAGTTTGTGGAATTTGATCGAATTATGCGCTCGGATCCAGAGAACATGCTAGCCATTGTGGCCAAGGTGAAGAAATGGCTGATACGCTCGCGTTGGGTCAAGTCCACGCTGGGAGCCCTGTGCGTTATCAAGCGTAAGTTGGTGAAATATTTGCCTCCATTTGTAATTGAAAGCATTCACTGTCCCTTTTAGTGCGCAACCGCATCATCTATCGCAACAAGTGTGTCGTGGTGGCCCAGCGCATTGCACGTGGCTTCCTGGCACGTAAGCAGCATCGTCCACGCTATCAGGGAATTGCCAAGATCAACAAAATCCGCACCAACACTCTAAAAACAATCGAAATTGCCAACGGTCTAAAGATGGGACGTGATGAAATCGTTGGTGGAGTGCAAGATATTTACAAGCAAATTGATGAGGCCATTAAGAAGATCAAGGTGCGTAAGGCCATATATGCCCTCACATTCTCGATCTCATTAGTCTAATTCCATAGCTAAATCCTCGCATTACCCAACGCGAAATTGACTCCATGTTTACTGTGGTCATGGCAAATATGAATAAGCTCACTGTTGATCTGAACACCAAACTAAAAGAACAACAACAGGCCGAAGAGCAGGAACGTCTTCGCAAAATTCAAGAGGCCCTGGAAGCCGAACGGGCCGCAAAGGAGGCGGAGGAACTACGACTACGCGAGGAAGCTGAGAACAAACGACTGTTAGTATGGGGGATGTTCATCTCTGTAGTTTACTTATCAATCAATTCAATTCACAGTAAAGCTGAAATGGAAACGCGCCGAAAGGCCGCCGAGGTTCAGCGTTTGCGTCAAGAGGAGGAAGATCGCCGCGCTGCTTTGGCACTGCAGGCACAGCTCGAAAAGGAAGCCAAAGACGATGCCAAGTATCGCCAGCAACTCGAACAAGAACGCCGCGATCATGAACTGGCTCTACGTTTGGCTAACGAATCCAACGGTCAGGTGGAGGACAGTCCGCCCGTAATACGCAAGTATGTCAAGGGTGCTATAAATGGATATGAAAAGAAAAAGTTTAGAATTAGTTAGTGAGGCCATTCAGTTTAAAGGCCAAAGGCCATTAGAAGTGTAATGAAAAGAATTAGTCAAGATACGGAAGCTTAGTTTTTAAGGCGAACTTGATAAGCAATACGTTTTAAGATGTGGTTGTTCCATTCCTAAATTTGCGCTAATTTGGTCTTTCTGATAATTCAAACAAGAGATTTATTCATTGATGTTCCGTTGTGATATAGAAGCCTGATTTTCTTGGCGAATGGATACACAGAAAAAAAAAGATATTTTTTGATGATCCATTGCATAATTTTGGTATCCATTTCCATTGGATATTATTAATATCTGTGATGCAAACCGCTTTTGCTAATTCCAGCTGATAAACCAGACGGTGATACTTGTAATTTTTCGAACCTTTAGCTACTCCTTAAGATACGATTTATCCGACTTCTGTTTAAATTAAGTTTCAAATTGATCCTTGACGAAGCCGGATTGATGTAGCCCTTCATGATTTGAATGAATTGTCAACCATTCAAAACATGTGATCCCATACATTTCTGCAGTTGCCCACCGACTTCCTAATATAATTGTCATCGGGCTACATTTCTTTCATGGAAGTTGCTAATTGATTTGTGCGGTATACCATTTCCTCTACGGGACGATATTCTTAATATCCTGAGTTGCTTTTTCACCTGTATCTAACCTAGTTCAGGAATTCATTGTTGAATACTATTCGTAAGAAAAACGGTACGTATTGCTTTCGTCCGATTCAACAATCCTAGAAAAATGCACTGTTTTCGAAGTGATATCCTATTAGACTAAGACCGAATATGCGATTTCAAATCTTATATTAGAATTAAATTTCCCAAGTCACATATTCACCTAAAATAAACATAATATTCGGATTTCTTAAAATCGATCTTGATCGGAACCGAATCAGCGGTTCAGTTAAATTCAAAAAATATATAATGAACCAAACCGGTGGTCCTAAAACTGAGTAAACCACTGGACCGAATCTATCCTTATTTCCGAACGATTTGCATCCCCAATTAATATCCGTTTTTATTATATATTAAAATATCCATTCAATGTTCAATTTATATGATGTGAAATGAAAAAAGGATATTTATTATATCCCAAAAGAAAGGATGTAAAAATGTCCCTTCCAAATGGATCTTAATAGATCTGTTTTTTGTTAAAAGTTTAAACTTAAAACCAGTCTGCAAACATCTAAAATTTTACAAGAGGTAGGTTTTTTTATTGTTAAACTTGCTTATTTTGTTCATAGCTAAAGCTCCATTTACACGACCTGATGACTCAGATGAGTTTTCGTCAGACCTAAACTTATCTGATCAACTAGGTTTCACATGCCTGAGAAGCTCAGATGAGCCAGTTGCAGAACCATTGGTTGTTCGGAATCAACTGGTTCATATGAACATTGTGACGTTTTGTTTACATAAAAGAAGAAGACAAGCAAAATATAAAGCGAAATGAATAAAGAAGCACTAAAAATTATAGTTTAGGAGGGCAAATGAAATCCAAGGTGAAAAAAATATGGAATAGAAAAAGGCTTCGACGCCGAGTAGATGGACGAGATGTGGTCCAGCTTGTGTTGTGTGAACTGCAATACGAGGATCCCGAAATTATCGCAAATTTTATTTTAAAATTCGATAAAAATTGCATAGCGCCGGACAAAATATGCCAACGACAACACACTGGAATTAGGTCACACTGTAAATCGATAGATGCCACTCAGCTGAGTGTTCAGGCCAAATAGAACCGGTTCTATTCAGGGGTGCAAACCTCCTATTAATCGGAAGTGGTTCACTCCGGGTTTCGAACCTCCTAAAATGTTTGGGTTCGGGTTCATGGAGCGGGTTTAGAAGGTCGCTAAACCAAGGTTCAGGTTCGAACAATTCCTAAACTCATGTTTTTCAAGTTCTAATTTTTGCAAATTTTTAAATTTTAAAAATTGTAATAACGTAACGCCGAGCGACTCCCCCTCACAGGTGGCCTGCAACGCCCGGAGCGTCGAGAGCGCCATTTTAACTTAGTACTGCCGCACAACTCCCCCTTCAGGGGGCGGCAAGATGATAACATCGCTGTACTGGTTTGGATTACAGGTCGCGAGACTTGGCGCCGGCCTAAATAATTATACGCGCAGTCCGGCACCTCCCCCGGCCCCCAGGCCGGGCGAAAACCCGCTAGTAACCTCGAAAGGTTCGAACCGGGGTTCGGAAATAATTTTGTTTTATGGCTAATTCGGACAACATTAAATTGGAAATTACTTCAAAATTTGAATCATTATGAATTTGAGGCGCGCGCACACATGTGCCCTAATGATGAACTGACAGCATAATTTAAGGGTGACCTTGACAAATACCCATGCCATACTTAAATATCATGGTCAGCCATTAGCTTATCTTTCAGATGGGCTAAGTAAAAGTTGAGAGTCTTGATATTTTCTGTATATTATTAGAGTATTTCAGCAAACTTTTATTAATTCTTGCTCTTTGGCTGGATACTTGTGCCTCAGGAAGATTTTATACAAGAAATAAAATATTTTAAGTTCTTTACAATGATAGTTTTTCCAAAGCTTTAATACATTAGAAATTTGAATCAATCCTTAAATTCCGAGAAAAGAAAGAAGATGAACATGGTACAGAATCATAGGTGCTTTTATTAATTAGTTCCTTTTGACGATTATACAATTCAGTAATACGTTTATCTGCAAGCTGCATATATTTGTTCTAAGTCAAAAATATTTGGGTTCTTGGATTCCAAGATTCAGATTTTAAATGTGAGAACGGTTTTCTAAGCACTTTCTAAATATGTACGAATATTTAAACTTACAAAAAACCTGCACGAGTGCATTAACGTCTATTGGAAATTAAAAAAAAAATTTAGTAGAAACATATTGATGAACCGAACCCTTTTTGGTTTGTTTTTACTCCAGTTCGGGTTTAGGCTCGGACAAAAATATTTGTTTTGCTCCGGTTCAGGTTCGGTTCGGGCTTCCCAAAAATGCCGGAGACTCCGATTCCGGAGCGGTTCAACTCCGAACTGGTTTGCAGCCCTGGTTCTATTACGTCTGATCGCTCATCTGAGTAGCTTCATGTCTACTCAGACGCATTTTTACACGGTCTGACAGCAAATCAGACGAAAACAGCTCAGCTGAGTGATCAGGTCGTGTAAATAGAGCTTAAAATACAAAACCGATCAATCAATTTATAGCAGGAACCGATATTAATAGTTATTATTATAAAATAACTATAATTTCGAAATAACCTTAATTTTCAAATATTATAGTAGTAGAGGTAAAAGTTCTTTATTCTAGAACATTAAATATATATAGGATGGCATTTGCCGTAGCTTAAATTTAAATTATACAATTCACATTTTTTACAAGCTAGATCTACCGTAACGCCCTTCCATCTGAGCTACAACACCCACCTTCCCCGCTCGTCGCGAGAAAGTATATAAAACAAAGAAAAAAGTAACAGAATTCTCTTTTAAAATGCTTCCTGCAGGAATTCTTGCCCTGTATTTGTGAGCATCAAACAGGTATTTTGCTAACACTCTCCAAGATTGCCCGTTTAAGACTGCTATAAGCTCTTCCAATGTGAGACATGCCTTGCCCCACGAGCGGTTCCTCAGTTTGTTCAAGATTGGACAGACTGCTATGAAGTGGATCACATCTTCACGTGCTCTCATGTTGCAAAGGCTGCACAGCTCATTTTCAACACGTCTGTGCGGTGAGTAGTTGAGAGCCAGAACCTCTGCAAAAATAGGAAATGGTTAAAGTGTCATAGTCTTCCCTAAAATAATTATTTTCTCCAAGCTCGTAACTTAATCGCTTGTACATCTGTGGAGGAGAGCTTTCGCGGGCTCGCCTGATATTTGCCTCACGCGTTCTATCGTAGATTGAAGCCAGTAGTGAGGATTGACTCTCTTTCCAGGAGTTAGGGTCGGCTAGGTCCAGATTCACTTCGTGTTCAGAGGCCAGTTCTGTCCATTTTTGGAAGCATTGCGAAGACGACGCTATTAGTGCAGACGCTACCATATTCGGGTACCAACATTTCGATCAAATGTGCTTGTAGTGTGTGAAGGGACATCTCAGGTAGGCCTATCTCCAAATGTATCGCATATGTTGGCGTATTGTTTGGGAGATAAAATATTTGTTTCACAAAGAATCTCAACAATTTTTTTAATACTGCGCAAAAGACAAAAATTGTTAACAATTTATTTTTAAAAAGTGTTTATTCAAGCTTATTAAAGCATCAAGTAGGTTAAGATCAATTGTCTTCAGTTTATGTCTTTTTTGCATCACTTAAAGTGAATGCAAATTAATTTTTGTACATATTTATTTAATCAATGTTTTCGAACTGTAGCAATATTTACATAATAATTATTTTTGTATATGTTCCAAACTCACAAACTTTTTCCCTTCCCTTACACGCAATTTTCTCCACAACACAATCTACCCTACACTCAAACACCCAATCCAAACACACAACACAGTGGTGGTGTCAATGACGCGTCTCCCATGGGTTCCAACAAGCTGATCAGGTATAGCACTCCTTACGATTTATTTATCTACCTTTTTTGTAAATTTTGTGACAATTCTTCTTGCTTTCTTAAACAAAACTTAAACAAACTAATTGGATCATCTCGAAATCTTTACTTTTACTTCTTCCTTACCTTTCTGTATATTTTTGAAAAAGTTTTTCACAAGTTGTGTCAAACATTGCTTCGCGGTATTTGAATAAGTGAGTTGGTGCTGGTTTTGAAATCTTTTTTGCAAATTAACCAAAATTACTAACACCCAAAGTAAAAAAAAAACTATTATCGCCTACTAATACAAAAGCATCTGTAATAATATATCTATTGTGCATATTGGCTAATTAGTTGTAGAATTGAAATTTTATCTTCTACCCATTCTGAATATTTAATGCCATCAATAACTCACTTTAATTGCTTGCGCTTTTTCGTTTATACATACATTTCAATTGATATAAATGTTAATCTAATCACAATCAATCCATCTTAGATCTGAGAATGTTCGAGCCCAGCAGCAGGCCCTGGGTAAGCAGAAGTACGATTTATCCAAATGGAAATACTCGGAGTTGCGCGATGCTATTAACACGTCCTGTGATATCGAGCTACTAGAGGTAAATATTTACATATATTGAAATTTCTATGCCACACTGTCCAGCTCTTAGTAAAAGAAGACACACCACATTAGGTCATCTCTGGCCAACAAACCTATTGAAAGTATTCGAGATGTAGGTTTCGTCTTTACTGAAGTTTATACTTTCCTCAGAATGGTTCAATCGAGAAGAACACCTCCGGTTTAAATAGCGAACATATGTTATCATAATGGTCTAATCTAGTCCTAAGTGTAGGAGCAATTTCTTAATAATTAACTGGGTTCTTTTTGAGAACAATGACTAAAACTCTTCTAGAATCTAGGATTTCGATCTTTTGCGTTTCCAAACATTTTTCATTCAACAGTTGCAACCTCGAGTTATCAAAATAATATTGCCAGACATATCAAAATAATTTTGTCCAAAACATCTTAATTATATTTCTATAGATAAAGTTTATTTTCACAACAGCCCGAATCTCCAGCAATTTGAAACCCCTTATAGCTCCCCCAATCGATCCATCAAGTTTGAGAACGATCAGATGAACGATAGTAGAGTTATAGGGAAAACTAATTTGAGACCAACAGCGATATATAGCACACATACTTAAGCCGGACAATGAGCAATACACCGTTCGTGTAAGACCCAGATTTTATGTCTGAAGGTACTAACCATCTATCTACAAAATTGTGGGAGATATATACAGGGTGGTTCATCTAGTGTTTGGAATTTGAACTACTCATAATTTGACTTTACAACCGTCAAATGTCATTCGGAAAGCGACTAATATCCAGTAAAAACTTTGACAATTACGAAATGGGCCGCTATTCTTAAAAGCACTTTAAAGGCGTACGAATGTCGCGTTCTCGACTGTGGAATACAAATATAAATCAGCATGCGCTGTCGGCTGACATAATGTTAATGTTATTGCTCTGTTAATTAACATAAAGGAAGGATATTAAACATTCAATCCCCTGCAATAAGGATTAGAGAGAAAATTTGCGCTACCTCTCAATTTTGCCGGTGTGGTTATAGCAAGACGACCATTTGCCCAAATGTATCCAGAGAGCGCAAGTAAGAGCGAACGGCTTACCCAAAAGCATGGTGTAATAATATAAGGTGAAGTCGTCAGCATCTGCTGAGGGCCAGTGGATGTAGGCTTGTCAAAAAGGAAGGGACAGCAGATGGCTTGCTTTTGTTATGTTTTGTATGTTGTATTTAGGAAGTTATAAATGTCAAAGATTTTTAGGAAGACTAACTAAAATTTTGTAAATAATGGCCGTGTTCAGCAGAACAACTTGCTCCCCAATCAAGTCTAAATTTGCAAAACTACTGAACTCGAGTGATGCGGCATCAAATAATCCAAGTTGAGTTATCATGTTAAAGGAGCATGTATCCAAAAAATAGTACACCACTTTTTTTCTGATACCTGCTCAGGGATCAATTATTCTGCTGAACACGCCCAATGTTTGATGGCATAATTTAAAATGTAACACAAATTTTCGTCCTCGCTTAGCTTAACGTTTTGCTTCATAAGCCCGATGACAGCATTCCAAGTTCCAACCTCAATATTTATTTTCCGTATCCACCTTTGAAGTGTTGTGACGCTAGGCAAAGGGAACCCTTTTGCATTCAAATGATTGTATGCTCGAGAAGCAGCAGCATGCAGCCATAATCCATATGAAATATCTGCCGAACTCCATTAAACCCTCTTTCCTCAGTTTCTTCGTAAAAATCGTCAAAAAGGCTCTTTTAGGACCTTGGACTCCTCCAATTCTTCCTTAAGCTTCCTATTTTCGCATATTTGGCATCAATTGTCTTTATGCGTAGTCGTTTTCCAGTCCACCGCTTTAAAATAATTTTCGCTAAATCTTGTATTTTCCTTAATACAAATGCCTAAAGACTCTACCCCAATGGTTTATCTTTGCACGTCTTTGGGAACACGTATAAGCTTAACGTTGCTTCTTGGAAACGATTTGCGGAAAATAACACAGTAACTTCACATTTAACATTAAAACCAGCAAATAAACACAAACAAGACAGTTACGCCAAAGACATTAGAATATGAAGATGAGTAACGCCATACCATTTTTTTCACACGATTTTTCCCCCTGGCTTTTGAATCTGGCTTTTCGCTCTCTTGAAATTTTGTCCAGAAGCCAGAGAGAGCGAGCGCTCTAGAGATTATATTGGTCTTTGGTTACGCATTAACACAAAAAACACAGAAAAATTTGTCCGCAGCCAACCTTTCGCTTCAAGCATTGACAACGAACTGGCCCTTTGGCCCTACAAACAGAGAGAGCACTTTCTCGCTCGGTTTCACCTTATATAATTACACCATGCCCAAAAGTATCTAGCGAGCGTAAGTGAGCAGCGGTGTCGACTTAGCAAAGTTCCTCTCTAATACTCATTCTCCATGTCCATGTCCTGAGGGTATATCGAAGACGAACATACCGACTTTAACTTAGGCTCTCGTTTTTTGTTGTTGTGGTAACCAAACTTAGATATCTCAGCATGGTACCTTTGATAACTTCCCCCGAATAAATTTATTAAGTAAAATTCAATAATACTTTTTGTTGTAGGCCTGTCGTCAGGAATTCCATCGCCGCTTGAAGGTCTACCATGCCTGGAAGGCAAAGAACCGCAAACGCACCACCATGGATGAGAATGAGCGAGCTCCTCGTAGCGTCATGGAGGCTGGTAGGCAAACAATGAGTAACAATATTTTTCGCATGTAAAGTGCTTACATTTTCCAATTCTTACAGCCTTTAAACAGCCACCGATTGTACAACCCATTCAAGAAATTGTTACCGCTCAGCACCGCTATTTCCGTATACCCTTCATGCGAGCCAACGCGCCAGATAACAGTGAGTTTCTTTCATATTCTACATAATCTTTACTTAAATCATTTGTCTCACTTCAGCCAAGCGTGGCCTATGGTATGCCCACTTCGATGGACAGTGGATTGCCCGACAAATGGAACTGCATGCGGATAAGCCACCCATTTTGTTGGTAGCCGGCACCGATGACATGCAAATGTGCGAGTTGAGCCTGGAGGAGACGGGTCTAACGCGTAAAAGAGGCGCAGAAATACTGGAGCATGAATTCAATCGGGAATGGGAGCGAAATGGTGGCAAGGCCTACAAGAATCTGGGTGCGAAGACAAATGGACCCACTTCCACTCCTGCTCCAGGCATTCAAAAATAATAAGGCAGTTTCAAAATGAGCAAACAGTAACGAAATTCCAGAGTCTTTTCAAAAACAACATTTATCCTTGATAAAAGCGACCACGTCCAAGAAAGAAATTTAGTAAACAAAATTCTAAATATTTAAATTTCGAGTGTTTATTTTGTTCAATAGGTCAATTTCATGCAAATTTGGTTTTGCTCACCCATTGAGATGGCCTTATATTTATCTTTAATCTAATTAAGTGAATCATCCGATTAAAAAAAGAAACTGCAAAGTTGTATTTAGTGTCTATGAAAATTCAATGTAAACTTTGTATTTAGTTCACTGCGATGTATTTACACAATTGCATATATTTTACAGTATTTTAAAAATAAACATTTGAAGAAACGAAAATTCAATTTTTAAAGTGTGTTTACAGAAAATTTATGGGTTAACATTAATGGACCTAAAAGTACACTTAAATATTTTTTTCATATAATCACATATTCACAAAAATTTGTACATATCTGTGGTAATAAGGAATAACAGCACAAGTGTGTTTTTCCTACTTTTCAGGAGAGCAATTGGTAAGTTTAAATGATTCTGTGAAAAAATTGTTTGGTCGGAAGGTGAAATTTTCATAGATGGAAGGAATGGAAGCGTTATTGCTTTAAGTATATAAATCTTTTTGAAAATCAAGTTTTTATTTTTAATTAGTGAGTTTAGCTGGCTCTAGGTCGGAAAAAATTGTGTTTCTTCACAACTGTAAAATACTTGTGCGTTACACACCTAAAAAAGCTTACGGTACCGTTTCATCACCCTTCCGGATGAATCTTCAGTAGGTTTTATGCTGAAGAAAGCATAATTGCTAACTGCCTTTCCATACAATCATTGCTTTGATTAGTTAGGAACTGCAAAAGCAATGAAAGTAAAAATAGGCAAGAAAAATTTTACAATAAATGAACTGAAAGAAAATGATCGCAGTGGCCATATTAATAGTACAGTATCCTTTAAAAATCGCATATACAAACATCTTGACTACACTAGAGGCGTTACTTACTGTGATGATAAATATCAGGCTCAAGCTGACCCTTTATGGCTTAATGGAAGTACACATCAAACTGGAGAATAAAACATGCTCAATGTGCTATTTAAAAGAAATTGAAAACACTTTACTTTTTGGGAAGATGTCCTGCGCTCAAAGAAGTAAGATTAATGTATTTTGGTGGCCGTCTGTGGCCCAGCGGTTAGTGTGCTGGGCTGCTCGTGGGTTCGATCCCGCCTCTGAACATCTAATGATAAAAGTTTTTTTCTTTCTTTAGAAAAATCGCTTTTACACACCTTCACCAGCTATTGGCGCCAGCTGTGAAGTAATCTAGCCACGAAAAAGCAAATTCTCAAAAATTGTGTACAAGCATTCATTATTAAAATGCAGGGACCGAAAATAAGTCTTATTTTTCTATTTTTATACCCTTGGAGAGGGTATATTAAAATTGTCCTGATGTTTGTAACGCACAGAAGGAAGCATCTCTGACCACATAAAGTATATATATTCTTGATCAGCATGACGAGCTGAGTTGATATAGCCATGTCCGTCTGTCCGTCTGTTTCTATGCTATCTCCTCCGTCAGTTTTAAGGCTATCGTAACCAAACTTAGCACAAAGTCATTTGGTACAAATACGCTGCACATTTGTCGGAACCGGCCGGATCGGATGACTATAGCATATAGCTGCCATAGGAATAATCGGTCGAAAAAATAGTTTTAGTGAGAAAAACTTTTTTGTTTTCAATGGTAGCGTCTATGTACGTTCCAGTTATAAATATTATCGGTCTCAACACTATTTTAGAGAGTTTGAACAAAATCGGATGAAT